>OZ038509.1:68655410-68695410 GCA_964036315.1 Acanthosepion esculentum | reverse complement strand
GCAGAATAAAAAACGAACGTCCCTTAAACGGTAATTGTTTACAAAACAACGTAATCTACCAAGCCACGATGAAATCAGCAGATAAAAAGGTATACATAGGAGTAAACGAAGGACTCTGGAAACAAAGAAATTATGTACACAAAATGTCTTTCACAAATAGTAAATATTCGAACAGCTGAATGCTTTTTAAGTATAACTGGGAAATAAAAAAACAAAACGCACACCACACCAAAAATATCTTGGAAAATAAGGAAAAAATCATCAGCCTACAACAACCTATCAAAAACTTGCAAACTTTGCTTGGAGGAAAAAATAGCTATTATTACCTTCCCAGACCAAAATAACTTATTAAATAAAATATCCGAGCTAATTTCAAAATGTAGACATGAAAACAAATTTTTACTACGTAACTTAAAATAGAAAAATAAATAAATATATAAACAAACAAAATGACAATAAAATAAGTAAATTAATCCAAACAAACTACCAAACCACACCTGTTAGAATAGGCGAAATAGAATAATAAAATAAGGAAAAAAAATCAATAAAGTAAATAATAAACAAATTATCAAACTATTATGAACAAAAAATTAAACTATAAAAATCAAAACAAAAAATCAGGACGTAAAATAGTTATAACTGTTATATAACGTTAAAAAAATTAATAAAAAATAATATACTGCGTTACTTAAAAATCGAAAACCAAAAAGAGAAATATACAGTGTAACAAATAAATAACAACAAGTATAATAAATTGATCTAAATACATCCAAATATATAAATAAACTAACAACCGATACCGACAAACTAGCCGTTTAGAAAAAACAAATGGAGAATCAACCCAAATAAATAAATTAAAAACTGTTCCCACGAAAACAAAAATAATAGTCAGAACAAACCACAACATTAAACCCCAAAATTCAACAAATTGCTCTAATCAATGACAAATAAACAAATATATAAGATAAAAAATAAAAATGGAAAATAAATAAAAACAAGCAAAACAATTTGACCCAAATAAATAAGCAAATAAACGACTTTCGGTAAATGACCGCCATAATTGACTACCAACAATAAGCTATATAAACAAATTTTTACTACGTTAATAAAAAACACCGATCAAAACAAAAAATAAATAAATAAATATATACGATAAAAAATAAAAAGAAAAAAACAAAAGAAAAAAAAACAAGCAAAATAATTTGACATAAATAAATAAACAAATAAGCGACTTCCGGTAAAAGTAACCGCCAAAATAGATTACCTACAATGCACCAGTGACCCTTATATATAAATAGCCGAGAAAAATAACGACACTAGTTGTCTGACGATTGCACTAGCGTGAAACAGACTATCGCCTTTAAGTGTTGACTTCTATGTTCACTTTTATATTTACACACGCTCTATCTCTGATATTGAGCACTTTATCCCATAAATATAGCACACTTTCAGACTATATTTCTTCACATATATATATATATATATATATATATATATATATATATACACATCAACAGCCAGACTAATTCGTACTGTCACAGCTCAGCAGTGTGGCTAGACTTCCGATGGCTTCAGGCCGGGACCGAAATCCGACCGATTTGGTATCAGTCAGAGATTCTAACAAACACACACACACACACACACACACACACACACACATATATATATATATATATATATATATATGTATATATATATGTATGTATATATATATATGGCCTGACGATTGCGTTTATGCATGAAACAGACTATCGCATCTGGATGTTGACTTCAATATACCCTTTTCTCTTTACCTACGTTCTATCTCTGTTATTGAGCACTTTAAGCTATAAATATAGCATAGCATACCTGAAATCTATATTTTATCATGTATATATGTCTATATATATATATATATATGATAAAATATAGTTTTATCATATATATATATATATATATATATATATATATATATATATATACATATATAGTTTCCATCGATAAGAATATTTTCCAATGTATCACTCGCGATGTCTTCATATGGCTCAACCTTTTTCCCCACATTTTATCTCCTCCTCTTTCGTCTACATCAACTAATTACATTCGCCGGCTTTCTTAGCGATTTCTTTATCGACCGGTTACCCAATCAATTGGAACCCGAACTTGTCCTTCTCCTTACCATTCAGTCGGGCCAGTTTCATTCATTACAAAACATTGCGCACAATCTTATCTTTTTTTTCCGGATCCCGATTCTTTGAAAACTCTTTTGACTGCTTCAATCTGGTCCTTTCATACGCCGCAATTATGTCGAACGATTCCCACCACGTAGATTTAACCATTCTCGCAACCCAATGAACGGAGAGACCCTGGGCTAAGAATAAAAGCTTCCCAACAGTACAATTTTCTCTTTAGACACTTTCGTGAGCGTTCAGCTTGTACCGGAGGACATTCAGATTCCCAATTGAGAAATAACTGAACCCTATTTAGGCCTTTGCTTAAAGAATGAATATCTTTCACTCTGTTTTCCTTTCTTTCACAATAACACGATATGGACGGCATTTTCTACGTGCAAATATCTTGTGGCAGGTGGGTTCCAGCCTTGTTCAACAACTTCCTTACTGAAGACGTAACCAGGAGTTTTTGCTTCGTATTTCATTTTATTTTTACACATGCACAACGATGTAAAATAAATAAAACCTTTTTAAAATATTACTTATACAGGGTTTGCACAAAAGATTGTCACCATTTAAAATGCGAATATCTGATTACATCTGGCAGGCAAGCAATATTAAATAGGCTTCATATTGAATCATATCGATTTGTCAAAATTCGAACAAATACTGAATACATAGAGTTTTTTTTTATTTTAAATATGTATCTAGATTTATAGGAAAGTTTTATTTTCCAAACAAGGGTCAGCACTTAGTGGCCGTGTTCATAGTTGTTATTATTGAGTGTTGGCTTTTTCTTGTTTATTATTAAGGCTTCCATTATATTAAAGCGTTCTATACATGTGGATGAGACTACTACAAGGTAACCAAAAACGTTCTGTCCGTTTTTAAAGGAAAAAATAAAACGCTTCACAGTATGTGTAACTTATATTTAGTCTTCGAAGTAATCGCCATCGGCATCCAGCACATTCTGCCAACGTGTCTCCAGCTGTTCAATGCCCTTGCGGTAGAACTGGGTGGGGGTTGACACAAAGAAGTCCGTGAGGGCTTTGCGCAAGTCTGCTTCATTGGCGAAGGATTTCCCACGAAGATGATTATCCAGGGAGTGGAAGAGGTGGTAATCGGATGGCGCAAGGTCAGGTGAATAAGGTGGATGGCACAAAGTCTACCACCCAAGTTGCTGTATGGTATCCCTGACCACTTGCGCGACATGCGGCCTGGCGTTGTCATGGAGGAAAAGCACACCTTTGCGATTCACCAGTGCTCCTTCTGGCACAATTGCTGCGAGTATAGGTCTCCAGTGACCGTTTGGCCCGTTGGTAGCAGTTCATAATGAACCACTTGGCGACCTGTCCACCAGACAAAAAGCATAATCATGCGTGGGTGCATAGGCGGTCTTGCGGTGTGAGGGACAGAATTCTGAGGAGACAACCAATGTCTGGAACGGTTGGAAGTTTCGTACAGAACCCACTTTTCATCACTGGTAAGCACTCGATTGAATAAGGATGCGGTTCGGTGGCGAGAAAGCAGCGATACGCAGGCTGCCACTCATTGTCCCTTGTGGACCTCCAACAGCTTTTACGGAACCCACTTGCTCAGTTTGTACGTCTTACCTAGGCGGTGCAGGTGAAGTCTAACTGTTTCATCGGAAACGTTGAACTGTCTAGCAAGTTCACCACAAGTTAGACACGTTAGTCAGGAATCCGTCATTCAAGACCTGTGGTCGTCCACTGCGAGGCGCATCATGGAGAGACAAATCTCCCGACTTGAATTTTCGAAACCAACTCCTTGCAGTACGTTCATCCATAACACTATCTCCAAACGCTTGACATATGCGGCGACTTGATGCAGCTGTTGATAAGCCCACTTTGAAGTCGTAAAGCAAACAGCCTCGAACGAGATCTCTAGACACTTCCATCCTTCTCAAAGCTGTCCGGCTTATAAGTGATGGCCCGGCACGGTGCGCGTGTTTTTTTTATAACGTTTGGTGTTCCTACTTCCGGCTGTCCGATTTTGAAAACAATTGCTACACGCATTTCGGATATATTTCAACTTCAAAATCAAAAAAACGGACAGAACTTTTTTGGTTACCTTGTAAATGACTAAATTTCTATTGGCAACGATATTGTATTGAGCGCAATTAGGTCTCATTTAAATACTGACGTAATCCTACCAAAATCCAGTCGCAATACTCTCGTATTGAACACTGTTGTTACCAAAATTCCGCTCACATTGAAATTTTAACTATTTTGATAATAATAATAACAATTATTATTATTATTATTATTATTATTATTATTATTATTATTCCTCCTCCTCCTCCTTTGATTTCTCGTGTGTATACATTTCTTTCCGGGTCCCGCACAAAGACCTGCGGTCAAAAATGGCATCATGACATTTCCCACTGAACAATAAAAAAATAAACAGATAATAACAACACATATATTTTACATAGATTAAGCCCTTTGTAGGGTGTGGTCTGTACTCGTGAGAACAAACTGTTGTATTTCTTTAAGGCATGGGCTACCAGGATTCGCTTCAGTGAGTCTACTAGTATCTTTTTCAACCAATCCGAGGGTTTCAACTACAACAGGGATTGTTGATGTTCCCATGTGACACATAATATTTTGATTTCTGCTATGGTTATATTACCTGCCAAGTCTCTGTTAATAGCTAAGGCAGGTATGGTGTGTTGATATGACCACATTTAATGATTTAGTGTAACTCCCATTAAAACACTAGCGTGAAATGGAGAAAGGGAATGTGTGCGCTGCACTTATCAAGACAATTTTGGAATTGATCGTCAGCTCAGATTCCCAGAGATGTTTTCAATGTGTTGTTGTGCTCCTTTTTCATCATTCCAAGCGCACCTACTACAACTATTATTGTTTTCAATTTCTTAGTATATATATATATATATATATATATATATATATATATATATATATATGAGAATATTTATATATATATATATATATCTCCTCCTCTTTATGTCATTACATATAATTTAATTAATATCTCCCTCCCCCTCTCTATCTCTCTTTATATATATACATAATTATATATATATATATATATATATATATATATATATATATATATCAGAGAATATTTATATAGGCATATGTATGTGTATATATTTATTATATATATCTATACTTTTCATATTTATATTTTTCTAGATATATCTGTATAAAGGTTTGTTTATATATATATATATATATATATATATATATATATACATACACACACACACACACATATATATATATATATATATATGTAAATGTATATATGTATATGTATGTGTGTACATAAATAAATACGTAGATGTATACACACACACATTCACACACAGAACCTCGTCTATTTCTGGTCAGAATTCTTGAAATCTGTGTGAATGTCTTCCTGTGTGTGCTTTAATATTAAACTTTTAATAACGATTTGTTAGGCTGGCTTCTACCAGTTGGAATGAGATGAAATCACACACACACGAACACATGCATACACACACATATATGCACATGCACATGGGCAGATTCATTTCATTCCAAACCCCCCAAAAACGACTCTCTATCTTTTTCCCCTCTTTTGTCCGGATTCTATATCGAACTACCGCTCACACACACACACACACACACACACACACACACACACACACACACACATATTATATATATATATATATATATATATATATATATATATATATATATATATATATATATAAAGTTAACAAATTCGTTGTTATATAATCCAAGTGGATCAAATATTAAACCTGATCCACCAAAAGTGCTCAATGTATTTATTATTTCAGAGCAAATAATATTACACAATAAAATCCAAAGTAAATATTTTTTAGTGGGCTAATTTTGAATTTGTCTGTTATGTAATTTAATATATATATATATATATATATATATATATATATATATATATATATATACTAGCAGCATGATATCCTTGCCTTTAAAGGAGTGCACTTTGCCGTGCTGATGTTGCTACATGCCTTACTTCTTGCCTATCTCACACTGTGAATTTTTTCTAAGTTCTATACTAAACATAAAATCTGTTACGAAAAAAGAACTAAACAAAATGAACACAAAACGATCAGCTTTAAAAAAAGGACTCGTAGCTGGAAAAACCGAATGAAAAAAGAATGTTAAGAACAAATACTTTTTCACACCTAACCCAGTTCTGCGGAATCAGAATCAACGTTGAGTTTAAGCAAGCGAATGAACCAAATGGAGTAAAGTGCCTTGCAGATTTAAATTTTTCCCACCTGTGACGAATGCAGCTATCGATCATTTTTTTTTTGCATGCTAGTTAACATTCGTGTCAATCAGCTGTTGGCTCTCACGCTGGCCAATAGAATCTTCTTGCCTATTCGTGGCAGCCAGCTATAGGCTCTCACTCTGGCCAGTAGAGATATAGATATATATTGAACAATAAAAAAAATATTAAAAAAATAAATCTTCAGACACACTGAGTTGTATATTAATATTCCTTCGTTTTTATTATTATTTCATTTAGATTCTTCGACTAGTTTCGTCGAACATGGCCATCATCAGGAGAAAAATAATTTTCTGCTTGCTGGTATCAGTGAACTACAGAAATGAAAGTCTTGATGGAGAAAATGATTCTCTTGATGGAGAAAAGGAACTTTTGTCTGTAGTTTTCATCTGTTTTGTTTTTTAAATTTTATTTTTTAACATGAATTTTGGTCAGTCTTTGTGTTTGGTCAAACAGTCTCTTTTAAGTTGTTATTTGAGCTAAGAGCTTGATGGATTCATGCTGCTCTGAATTCCCTTGGTCATTTTGACAGATTTAATGGTTCCTGGAAAGGTGATGTGTCTCTATTAAGTATGTTTGTGTTATTTGGTTCTTAGGGAGTGAGTCAGTAAGTATGATGTGTGTAAGCGTGTATATTAGTAAATTTAGTTAACAAAAATCAGCTAAGTCATTATAATTTAATCATGAATAATGAAATTCTCTTGAATTAATTATGAAATATTAATTTTAATAATTAGATTTAGGAATAGATTATCCCATAGGTGTCGATATGCCGTTAAACAAAAACAACAAAATTAAAATAGCAAATATAGTGATACTCGTCTGAATCGTGTCAGTAGTATATACTTTCGTGTAACTAATGTACTGCACAATAATTAATGCTTCCAAAGTAGGTTTTTATTGTTTTATGCAGTAACTCTATTTTTCAAGCATAAAGATTCGTGTTTAAGATTCTTAAACTTCTCTAGAATCATTATCTACACCTCCTGATATCTTGGGTAGCATATTGAATATTGAATAAGACCGTCTCACCAAAACACTCTGCTGCTGTCGGCTGCAGCGGAAAATTGTAGCGCTACTCTCATAACCGCTAAACTAACTAAAGGATGTTGATTAAAAAAATGTGCCGAACCATGGGGTTTGTGAAACCACTGCTTGCCGGATTAAAAGGGACAGACTTTCCTATATTGTTATTAATATGACAGATAATTGGACGACTTACATTCCTTAGAGTCACCAGTTCAGAGCTTCACAGCTAGGACCCCCCACCATGCCATGTTCACAGTAGCAAGCCATCCTCAATCCCTTCGTGATACTGTGATAAGGGGCATGCTCCAGGCAGGCAACTTCTCCCCTAGAACGTTCAATTCGTTCAATAGACCCCAGAGAGGTTGCTTCCTTGATAATCTTTCAGCCCAGCGTTAACCGATATCTATCCTAAGAATAAGTATTTACAGGGTGCAACGGATAAATTGTCGTTTGAATGACGCAAAAATGAAAATAACACTGACATCTCATTTTAACAGATATATTTACCAAAATTATACAAAAATATCTTGAAATACTAAAGAGTAAATTTATTTAATAAAATCTCCATTAGCTTCAACCACAGCCTTCAGATGACTTCTGTTTCTCCTGAAACTCTTCTGGACGGTCTCCTTGTTTAAGTTGGTGAATGCTGGTGTAAACCTTGTCTTCAGTTCTTTATGGTGTCACAAGGAATGTTTTTGGTCTCTCGCTCGACTGCTCCCCACAGATAATCATCAAGGGGGTTGCAATATGAGGAGTTAGGTGACCAGATATAAGGGGTGATCTCGTTGCAAAAAATTGTCTGACAGTCATGACTGGTTTCTCCAGCTTGTGTGGCATTGTGCAGAGTCCTGTTGCCAGACATAGTGTCTTCCAGCAGCCCCTCTCTTTGCCCAGAGCAGCACAAACTCCACAAGGAACTTGATGTAGGCCTCCGTGTTGAGTCCTGTGGGAAAATAAATGGAGGCCTAACGTCGGCATCATTGGTGATCACTCCAAACACCTTCGTAAAGACCATTAGATTCATCCAAATCTTTCCGAATCCTACGAAGTATCCACAGATTGACACCCAAATACACTGAAATGCTTGTATTAGAGCTTCTGGTGCGAATGCCAAGCAGTAGATAAAATGGCGACTATTTACTCATCATTCTCTTCAGGCTTTTATGTCTTATTACTTCACCCATCCTTCCAATATTCTCACTCAGTAAACCTTTACCTTGAGTGAATCTTGGAGTTTCTATTGGGCCAGTAACAAAAATGCTATTAATATTATCGAGAATCTTTTTTAGATTAAATAAATTCTGATTTTTTTACGGCATTCGCTTACAATCTGTAGAAATCGCATAGACTTTATGTAAATAAGAACAGTATCGCTTATTTATCAATCGACGTGACGTTTATATTTTTTGCGATCTATATTTTTATACCTTAGGATTGATTTTTCAAACATTTTTTTTCTTAGGGACAAAATAAAAATAAATCACTTTTCAATGACATATTCAGAATTTCCATCGCCCGTCAGCAACGATGTTAACATTTAGTTAATCAGAATGCAAGGAGAAAGCGACAAATAGAAGAAGGAAGAGCAGAGGAAAATATCGCAAACACATCAACTTTGTTTTAAAAGTGTCTATTATTCATGTGCCGACATTTAAACTGGATTGAAGCCAAGACGGTGAATTATGAGGGCCTCTGAAAATACTAATGTATCCTATTATCTCGAGATAAAAGACAACTTGTACAACCCGGTTTTAGGTATTTAGGTAACATAGCGTAGAGTTCACCTGAACAAATACCATGAAAGTATTTATAGAAAAGGCACAGAGTAGATACTTTTTTTTTACGCTGGTGGGAAACCGACTGAAGCCGATATGCCAGGTCAGGATCAGTGATATTGTCGATACTTTTTTGGATTTAATCAAAAATCTCTAAATAAGTCAGAACCAATATGTTTGTGGAAATCCTGACAATGCATTTCAAGAGTCAAAGATTTGCTGACCTTTCTGCATTATTTACCCCAAGCAATGCAATAAAGCCACTATGATACAAGAGGTTAGTGAGTGGTAGAGAATATGAAAAATCTACTATTAGGGAGAGAAGGCGATAAGAGAACTGGAATTAAGAAGACAGAAGATAACGATTGATATTGCATTTAAATTTTTGAATATCAAAGGCAATAAAGCCACTAGGATGCAAGGGGTTACTGAGTGTTAGACAATATGAGAAAAACTACTATTAATGACAGAGGACAATAAAAGAACTGGAATTAAGAAGACAGAAGATAACGATTGACATTGCATTTAAATTTTTGAAGATCAAAGGCAATAGAGCCACTAGGATGCAAGGGGTTACTGAATGTTAGAGAATATGAGAAAAACTACTATTAATGAGAGAGGACAATAAAAGAACTAGAATTAAGAAGACAGAAGATAACGATTGACATTGTATTTAAATTTTTGAAGATCAAAGGCAATAAAGCCACTAGGATGCAAGGGGTTACTGAGTGTTAGAGAATATGAAGAATCTACTATTAGGGAGAGAAGGCGATAAGAGAACTGGAATTAAGAAGACAGAAGATAACGATTGACATTGCATTTTAATCTTTGGATATTAACCTTGGAAAGCAAGAAACCGGAAGAGAGTTCCAAAATTGAAACGTAAAAGAGAATAAAATGTAGCCTAGAACTTCCGGTTACACCTAGCCATTTCAACTGTAAAATGATGAAACCTTGCCACCAATATAGTTCTTCACTTAAATTCATAAAGTCTAGGAAACAAGTAAATGGAACGGAGATGCACAGGCGGGAAGTGCGAGAAAAGAAAATATCAGTATAGAAGTGGCGGCTGAATTTAGCTATTCCAACCGTAAACTGGTGGATCCTAGATGCCAAGTTCATGTAGTCAGGGCACCGGTGTCAGAAGCTCGTCAGAGGAGTTGCCTTATAAATATTTAAAAATTTAAATGCAACTCCGGGAATGCTGAAAAAAAAAATGATTCAAAAGTATCCAGACTAGATGATCTCCTTTCCGGAAGTGGGGTCACAAACTTTGCACGTGACCGGAAACCTTTTATAATTTTTTAGTTTCTATTTGCATTTCAGTATGAGTTCTTTCTGTAGATAGAATGCGTCTTAATAAACAGTTTGAGTTTACACTGATTTCAAATTAATTTTAACGATAAAAGAAAATAAGAATTCACGTATTACAATATTGTTTTATTTTAGGATATTTTGGTTTCGTTACAGTGATAAAAATGTATTCTTTTAATTTATTTGCTCGTTTTACCTTCTAAATATTTAACACTCAATAGTTAATTCAAAAATTGTCATTTGAGATGGAAAATTTAGTGTATTCATTCAAATGAAAAATATTCGTTTTTTCTAAAAATAGTTTTTCTTAAAACAAAATTTTTGAGTTCAATCAGTTATGTACCATGCGTGACACACGCTTAGGCGATCATTTATCTTTCGATACATGACGAATCGAATTTTTTTCTCGCAGTAGGTTGCCATTTCTTTCTGTGGTAGACCAGTTGCTATCCAAGGCTATGGAAGCCGGTCTGGCCTGCTATTTATCCATAGCTGGAGGGAGAAAAGGGTTCATACCTTTTCCCAAGGGTATTTTCACGTAAGTGAATGTAATGGATTCGACTGGAATTCGAACACGGCTCTCCGAATCCTCAATTTACAACGATTAAAAATTAATTTATTTTGTTCTTTTTTTCTTCAACCTCTAAATGTGTAACAATTAAAAGAAGCAAAGTGACCTTCTTTGTATTCAAATGAAAAGTATTCGTTTAAAAAAATCAGTTTTTGAGTTAGTGATAAAAAATGTATTCGTTTAATTTATTTTCTTTTTACCCTGTAAATTATAAAAATACGTAGGTACAATAAAAATAAGCTAAGATATAAAAATATAAAATTTCGCGTAATTCTATATTTTTTTTTCATTTAGATTTAAAATAGTATTTAAAAATATTTGAAACATTTCATGATTTCTTTTAGGTCTCCAATAAAGTAAGAATTTTTTTTAGAATTAGTACTAAATTACAAAACAATAATTTTCGGAGAGTATTTAATTCAAATTTTTTATTTACATTCGAAGATTTTCGCAGCGGGGTCTATGTGACGTATATGGCGTTTCACAGGAAGAAATTGTATTTACTGGAAAATAATTGTGAAGAGTTCTACAAATCAATTGTTTCTTAATCATTGAATAATATCATTTAATAAGTAAGAATCAAAAACTAAATTTTGTACTTTTAATTAGTATAACCATATTAAAATGTATTTGCGATTTTAGCGCACAACGCATCTCTTTTCTGAGTCATAAGACGACACGTACCAAAAAAAGAAGACGCGGATCCTTTATATATATATATATATATATATATATATATAAAGGATGCGCGTCTGCTTTATAAATAAATATATATATATATATATATATATATATATATATATATATATATATATATATATATATATATATATATATATATATATATATATATGTCCCTAAAGATCGTGTGGACTTTAAAAATTTATAACTATATTTGTATTTGCAATAGAAATAATTTGTAAAAAGGATTAGAAAGAAGTAAATCCATATTTTTTAAGGTTTTATTGAAATTTTATTTAAGTTTGCACATATCTTCTATTGTTAGCAATACAAAGGGTAATACGATTTTGCAGTTCACGGAAAACATTTGCCAACTGATTTACAGTAATACCTGAAATCACATTAGTTATTTTAGCTATACTTAAAACTAGGTACATTAAACTTTATAACATTTTTTACAGATTATTTCTATTGAAAATACAAATAAAGTTATAAATAATTAAAGTGTACTATATGTGTGTCCGTGGGTGGATGTGTTAGATATACCTCTTCGTGTCTGAATAAAATAAATCTGTGTGTGTGTTTATATGTGTGTGGTGGGTTAATATTAAATCGTTACTATCTGTTTGTCAGACGGGCATCTTCTAGTCAGAATGAAACTCAGATTTTTTTAAATTTCTGACCAGAAATCGGCGAACTGACGAAGGCGAAACACTTATCAATGAAACAAATTTTTATGTATTTACACATATATATATATATATATATATATATATATATATATATATATATATATATTCAATACAAGGCTCAAGAGTCACTCAACGAAGATGATTAGGCTATGGTGTTGTATGGGTGTAAGGAAAGGAAATAAATGTAGTCCATGGGGGTTATGCTGGAAAGATTACGAGTAACCCGAGACTTGAAGTGGTCAAGATTTTGGTGATCGGGAAATCAAGCTACTGGGCGTATGTTTCACAAAGCAGCTGTTCTTGGGAAGAAGCTGTCCGAGCGGAACTTCATTCTTACAAATGGAATAGGTAGGTAGGTAGGTAGGTAGATAGATAGATAGATAGATAGATAGATAGATAGATAGATAGATGGAAATGAAAAAATAGATAGATAGATAGATAGATGGATAGATATGAAAAGATAGATAGATAGATAGATATTAACAGACTGATAGAGATACATTTGACCAGACTCTGATATATATATATATATATATATATATATATATATATATATATATATATATATATATATATATAAGATATGGGATAATGTCATATTTCATTTCGTTTATCAGATGTACTTTTTCTCTTTCTCTCTTCGCAACATAATATATATATATATATATTATATATATATATATATATAAATATATATATAGATAGATAGATAGATAGATAGATAGATAGATAAATGAGAGTAGACTGAGATAGATAGATAGATAGATAATGAACAGACTGCGATAGATAGATAGATAGATAGATAGATAGATAGATAATGAACAGACTGCGAAAGATAGATAGATAGATAGATAGATAGATAGATAGATAGATAGATAGATAGATAATGAACAGACTGCGAAAGATAGATAGATAGATAGATAGATAGATAGATAGATATGAATAGACTGAAATAGATATATAGATAGACAAAGAGACTGTGATAGGGTGTTTGCGTGAGAGAATGAAATATATTTAAATCGTATTGTGTCTTGAAGCCGTCGAATAAATTGACAACTCCACATCCACAAGTTACAGTAAACAATTCTCTCTAGAGAAAAATATTGATGGCGCTAAAATTGACGCCCTCGGATATTATCAATTCCCCACTGAGCCCGATGACATAATGCATACAATCGGCGGAAAACGTCGTTAATATCCGAAATGACAAAATGAAACGGACGATTATCCTTGGTGTCATAGCGATTTCAACATAACCTAGCATTGCAATCGATTCAGGCAGAATAGAAACGTGTTCAAAGAGATTGGTTACTATACACACGAACCAAGGGTTGATAAGCCGTAGAAAACGAATCAATCAATGAAATACTGATTAACTGCACAGGCACGTTTTATAGATTCATTTATATTCTCTGGAATAGAATTGTATAGAAACTACAGTAGTCACAAATTAAGGGCACAGTTTATGTATTGATTGTAATATATAATTGATCCCCCACTTTATATCTACATTATAATTTCTTGTTTGTTGATAAGCTGTAGAAAACGAATCAATCAATCAATGAAATACTGATTAGCAACACAGGCATGTCTTTTAGATTTATTTACATTCTCTGGAATAGAAATGTATAGAAACTACAGTATATCACAAAGTGAGGTTTCAGTTTATGTAATGATTGTAATATAGAATCGGTTCCCCACTTTATAGCCACATTATAATATCTTGTTTGTTGATAAGCCGTAGAAAACGAATCAATTAATCAATGAAATACTGATTAGCTACACAGGCATGTCTTTTAGATTTATTTGCATTCTCTGAAATGGAAATGTAGAGAAACTACAGTGGCCACAAAATGAGGGAGCAGTTTATGTATTGAATGTAATATAGAATTGTACCTCCACTTTATATCCGCATTATAATTTCTTGTTTGTTGATAAGCCGAAGAAAACGAATCAATTAATCAATGAAATACTGATTAGCTACACAGGCATGTCTTTTAGATTCTCTGGAATAGAAATGTATAGAAACTACTCTGACCACAAAGTGAGGGATCAGTTTATGTATTGATTGTAATATAGAATTGTTCCCCCCTTTATATCCACATTATAATTCTGATTAGGTATGAATTCACCGCTTCTCCCCCAGATGTGTTAACTAGTAAGACTTGTATCATTAAATCATTATTTATGCGAAAATTCTTAAAATATAATTTCTGGCTTTAAATAACCTGCAAACGGTTGATAAGCCATAGAATACAAATCAATCAATCAGAACGTTTGCATTCCGACCATAAGATCTCTACATAGACGATTTATCTGGAAGGTGACGTTTTGATCGGTTTGGAAGAACTTGAAAGCAATACCACAAACCTTGTGAATTCAGTCAGTGGAACTGTGTAGAAATCGTTGATGTTTTGTTAACACAATACACAAGTCATCGTGACCGAGGGTGTGATCACTATGCCCGCCCCCACAAGATAATGAGCTCTCCCCACTAAAAATGTCAATAAGCTCTGCTTAGCATCGATGCAGTATATATATATATATATATATATATATATATATATATATATATATATATATATATATATATATATATATATTACAAATAAAAATAAAAACAGACCACTTTAAGATTCCATGTAATAAATTATTTCACCACAGCATTTTTAAAGGACCACGGATCATCAGACTTTACTTCCAAAGGTTGAAACGAAAAATGAAAAGAAATTTACACATTTTTGACGGGCAGTTCTAAGCATATGTAAATTAACGAAGTGAGGAAGTGAGTGGGGGGGGAAAGACATGATTGAGTTAGATGGAAAATTTATATTCATTCAATTTTAATATTGTTTGAGGAAATCCAGACATTGATACATTAAATCGGTTAACTTAACGGAAGTTATATTGATATAGAATGGGGAGAGGAGAAAAAAGACCTAAAGGGAAAAAGAGAGAAGGAAGTCATGAGAGAAAGTGATCACGCTTTGCTGTTTCGTCCTTTAGTTTCGCGAGTAATTATTTATTTTAACAGACAATATTTTAATTATTTAAAAAAAATTTATTGATATATTTAAAAAATATTTTCAAATAGATTTCAAATATTTTTGGTATGTTAAAAATATTTTAATTTAAGCTGATTTAAAAAAATATGTTAAGCCAATAAGATCAAGCATATGAGTTGTTTATCCAGAAATATAAGAATTCCTTTTGCATTTTGTACAAGTGTTCACATATACCATAAATAAATGCTCTTACTGGAGTTCAAGTTTATCCCTGAAGGTCTATTCTTATTAAATGTTGTGAGAAAATGATGGCACGAACGAATTGAAATATTTAACTGAATCATAATAAAATTAACTTCCATTTGAAATGGAATGTTGAAATTAACTTCAGTGTTTTATGACCTAAATCGTCACTGATAGTCTAGTAATTATTATTTTTATTATTATTATTATTATTATTATTATTATTATTATTATTATTATTATTATTATTATTTATTTATTTTTTATTTATTTACTTATTTTCTTCTTCCACCTCAACCCATTCTTCTTCTTCTTCTTCTTCTTCTTCTTCTTCTTCTTCTTCTTATTATTATTATTATTATTATTATTATTATTATTATTATTATTATTATTATTATTATTATTATTATTTATTTATTTATTTTTTATTTATTCACTTATTTTCTTCTTCCACCTCAACCCATTCTTATTATTATTATCATTATCATTATTATTATTATTATTATTATTATTATTATTATTATTATTATTATTATTTATTTATTTTTTATTTATTTACTTATTTTCTTCTTCCACCTCAACCCATTCTTCTTCTTCTTCTTCTTCTTCTTATTATTATTATTATTATTATTATTATTATTATTATTATTATTATTATTTATTTATTTATTTTTTTATTTATTCACTTATTTTCTTCTTCCACCTCAACCCATTCTTCTTATTATTATCATTATCATTATTATTATTATTATTATTATTATTATTATTATTATTAATAATAATAATAATTTAATTATTTAATTATTTATTTATTTTCTCCTTTGAACTCATCCCATTATTATTATTATTATTATTATTATTATTATTATTATTATTATTATTATATGGTTTTTATTTTCTTTGATATCTGCCGTTTACACATTTCTTTCCGGGTCCCGCCCAGGGACCTAAGGTTAGAAATGGTATCATGACATTTTCCATTGCAAAATAAAAAAATAAAAAAAAATAACATAGAAAAAGCCCTTCGTAAAGTGTGGGCTGTACTTGTCAGGATAATTTTTTGTATCTCTTTGAGGCATGGACTTCCAGGGATCCCTTCAATTAGTCTACTGGAATCTTTTCCAACCAATCCTAAGGCTCCAACTACAATAGAGATTGTTGATGTTCCCATGTGCCACATTTTTGAGATTTCTATTTCAAGGTCCTTGTATTTTGACAGCTTTTTGAATATCTTCAAAGATACATTGCAGTCTGCAGGGACTGCCATATCAATAAGGAGGCATTTTTTTGTTCGTTTGTTGTCTTTAATAACAATGTCTGGCCGGTTGGCTTTGATTGTTTTGTCAGTGTGTATTGTGTAGTCCCATAACATTGTAACAGGTCCTATCTCCGTAACCGGGTCTGCGTGGTGTTCGTACCAGTTTCTTTCAGTTTCCTTCCCGTAGAAGTTGCAAATTTTCCAGTGCAGATATTGGCCCACTCTGTCATGCCAGGTTTTATATTCAGTGGGTGCCAATATCGTGCAACCTGATACAAAATGATCAATGGTTTCTGGATATTTGTCACAGAATCTGCATTTTGGGCTAACACAGTATTTTAGTATATGTGCTTGATAATTCCTAGTTAACAAGCATTGGTCCCGTGCAGCAAGGATAAAACCTTCAGTTTCAGCTTTCAACTCTGCACTACGTAGCCACTGATGGGTACGGTTTTTGTCTACGTCAGCTTGTTTGGTACGGGCAGAGTAGTGGCCATGAAGCGGTTTATCTTGCCATTGTTTCTGTATCTGGTCGGTTGCATCTGTCTTTGCTTTCTTTTTTAAGTATTTTGCAGCTTCAGCCGGTGTATCATGATGTACTTGTATTTCTGCGCCCATTTGAAACTCCATTTTGAATTTGTTGGCTTCCTTTATTACGGAGTAAAGACCCTTACTAATTTCATGTTCCTTGACACATACCATCATCCAGTCTTCTGTAGTTTCCAAGATTATTATTATTATTATTATTATTATTATTATTATTATTATTATTATATGTGGCAATGCGATCTAGATTTAGTTCATATCAATCGAAATCTTGTCAAAATAATCGAGCATAATTATTTACGAATTGTTTATACAATATGTATGTTTATTTTAACTTTTTTTGAAACGGATCATTTTTTAATTAAAATATTTTTAATTTAAAGACAGACACAAAAAGATCCCGCTTTGCCGTTTCGTCCTCTTGTTTGTAGAGTAATTATTTATATTTCAGATTTCTTTAAACAAACAATATTCTAATTTTTTTCTTTTTTAAATATTGTCATATTTAAAATATATATATTTTCAAGTGAATATGATTTTAAATTATTTTTTGGCATATTAAAAATATATTTATGTTAATCTGATATATAGTTGAATACTAGAGGCTATGCAACGGGTCAGCCGAAATGCTGGTACATTTACGTAATATATATATATATATATATATATATATATATATATATAGATAGATAGATAGATAGATAGATAGATAGATAGATATAGATATTGATAATATTAGTTTTAAATATACACATACATATGCAATCATATATCTAAAATATAAATATATACACATACATACATACACATACATATATGTATAAAAAATAATTCCAAGAGGATATGATCCAGGTAGAACTCAATGTCCAGGACAGTGTAAGGATATAATAAAAAGACTTAAACAGTAATATTCCGTGGTAATATGGAATATTAGTGTTTAAGTCTTTTTATTATATATATATATATATATATATATATATATATATATATATATATATAGTGTTTAAGTCTTATATATATATATATATATATATATATATAGTGTTTAAGTGTCTTATATATATAGTGTTTTAAGTGTCTTATATATATATATATATAGTGTTTAAGTCTTTTTATTATATATATATATATATATATATATATATATATATATAATTAAGTAATTCATTCAGTCTGAAAGAAACCTCAACAGAATGCAGAAAGCACTGGACGGCCGTTTACTCCTATATTTGGGACTCAATAGCAGTGCGCATCCACTTCCGAGAATTGAAACCCTGACAGGTTGTCAAGCAAACACCATACCAACTATTCCAATCAGACTCAATATAGCGCCGCTCACTCACATATTCCGTGGTGGAACTCAACTGAAGTTCTCTGTAACCATAGGACTGTGGCCCCGGAGCCACGCCTACTACCACCAAGCCGCTCAAACTGAAGCATTAGAAGCTGGATCAAGCAATGATATACATATGATAGAAATTTTAAGGAGGATTTGATAATTATAATTAAGTAATTCATTGAGTCTGGAAGAAACCCCAACAGAATGCCGAAAAATTAAAGCAAAATGGTAATCCGTATAGAATTTCCAAGAGGATAAAGATCCAAGGAGAGCTCTGTGTCAGAGACAGAGCGAAATTATTAATTAATGAATTTTGAACACTTAAAATACCATAGGTAATAATCTTTATTTCATGAAAGCTATAAAAATAGCCTTGTAGATCCCGGGCTTTTCTATACTTATTAAATACTGTAAAAAATCAGTAAAACGTTAAACATGAACTTTTAAATCAGACCAATGATGACACGAACGAATTGAAATATTTTACTGAATCAGAATAAAATTAACTTTCATTTCAAAGGAACGTTGAAATCAACTTCAATGTTTTACAACCTGAACCGTCACGAATAGTCTAGAAATTATTATTATTATTATTATATGTGGCAAGTTTATCTAGAATTAAATGAATCGTAATAAAATTAACTTTCATTTCAATGGAATGTTGAAATTAAGTTCAGTGTTTTTTTTTAACCAGGACTGCCAGTGACCCAACGGATCACGGGTAGTCTAGTAAGAAATAATACAAAAGTGGAACAAAAAGACAGTGATCCAAATCTGCAGAGAACATTCTACCTCATTGATGTTAACTTATCTGTTCGCCATTATCATCTCTCGAGCATGTTATTAGTCCAGGGGTCGGCAAACTCCAGCTTCCGGGCGACATCCGGTCTCGGGGCCACATCTGGTCTGCGAATGATTTTCGTTCGCCCCGCCAAATTAACCGCAGTAAGGCTTTGCATTTTTTGTTGTGTTAGTCGTTCTCCTGTTATTTTTTGTTTAAATAAAATAAATTGTTTTGTCTTTAAACCTCCAAGACTACCTTCTGGTCAGAACAGTCTGAGGTCGAGACAATTTATTATAGTACATTTGATATAATGGCCCTCCTCCGAGACAATGAATACCTATCTAGCCCACTCACTCGAAAAGGTTGCCGACCTCTGCTTAATCAGTGGTGGAGGTTGACGGACGCCGAGATCCTTCTTTATGCGTTTCGCTTGTCCGGCCACTTTCCAACTTCTCGATCCACTCATACACACTTCTACGCAGTAGTGTAACTCGGGTCACTATTTTTGTCCCTCCTTGGTGCACACTGCTGGCGGAGCGGCCATGTTCACGCTGTAACAGCAGTAAGAAAACTGGATTGATCAAGTCAAGACAAAGATCACATGGCCACAATAATACCAAATATAAACTCAGGGGTAGAAACTCCGACTGATATCAAATTGGTCGGGTTTCAATCCCGGCTTGAAGCAATCGGACGTCTAGCCACACGAAATAGTAGTGATACAGCGAAACAGTCTGTCTGTGGATGACAATATATATGCTCCCGGGGAATCTAGTTGAGCTCTCTTGAGAAAGCTTTTAAAAAGAACCGAAAAAACAATGGATCCTACTGCTATTATTGCATTACTCTTCAAGTAAGAATTGAGTTCGCCGAGCCACTGGTGTAATTCGTATAGAAAAACGTTACAATTTTCCTTTCTCTCTGCCGTGTGACGATAGCCTAGGGATAGGCTCTCTGACTGCTGTCAGATCGGTCGGGTTTCAATCCTGGCTTGAAGCAATAGGACATCTATACACACTGAAGAGCTGTGATACAGCGAAACAGTCTGTCTGTGGATGACTATATCAATATATATAGACATTTATGATATGTTTAACGTTCTTTTTATAGATACAAGTATTTAAGCAAATCAATTTAAAATAAATAATTTAAATTTTAAATAAATTGTCGGACTATATCCAATTCAATATATATATATATATATATATTTAGGCATCAAACCTTCATTTAAACATGTTTCGTTAAAGACGACAGACAAGGTACTGCGATTAAGCTTTTTATTTAATTTTTTTTGTGTTCGAACAAGTGTCTTCTTTTCTTGACACAGAGTGTGTAAAACTTTCCAAATTGCTTTTTAACTGCATCCCTTCCTGATCAAAACAATCTCATAAATAATTACTTCGGTCACACTACTAGATACTTATCCAAACGACTTACGTTACACCTATCCGACCACAGCCTCATTACAACTCATTTAAACACGCACACAAACATACCGGAGTCAATTCGAAACATACTAGTAGAAAATACAAACAAAATAATCTCATCCACATATAAAAAAAGATTTAAAATAACGGAATCCCTAATAATAAATATAAAAAACAACACTGAATAACATTAACTACGAACACAGCCACAATGTGCTGACCGTGTTTGGAAAATAAACATCCCTATTACTCTGGATATATACATACACCCTATACATTTCGTTAAATAGCAGCCATAAAATTATCTTTGATAGTGGCTATAATTATAGCGTAAAGCACTTAGAAATGCAGAACATGTTTAACCATTATCTTTTGTGTGTGGTAATAATCCAAATTCTTCTTGGACTGGTGGAGAAAATGTTCATCTGCTTAAAGGATAATTAAACCATTAGGATTGGACAGAGAAAAGTGTATAGAAAGAGGTATGTGTTTTTATTTATTAATGACCTCCGTATGTTTTTAAATCTATCTCCGTGTAGCAAACACTATAGAAAATAAAGTATAATATATATATTTTTTTTAAATTCCGTATTATAAGCAAAACCATAAGCGGCTTCTCTTTTCTCTTTAAAATACACACCATTCTCTCGATAGAACAACTTCATCTATTCCTTATATATGAGCAACACGAGCACAGTAAGTAGGCATAACAAAATCAAAGATTTAACATGACAAATGGCTTGGTAACCGACTGGCTCTATAAAGCTACACGAAGGGTCACTGATAATAGAAAAAGAAAAAAATACTCCAAATGTGGCGAATATATCAAAACACTTTTTCACCTTGCATTAGACTTTAATACAGTAGTTCCAAGGAGACCCATAATTCAGGCCTGACAACCATGCAACTGGGGTTCACGACTGGGTACGGACATGTGGAAACCTAAATTACTGCTAAGTAACATATTCAGAGAATATCTTGAGCAAGGAAATTGTTAGTAATGTCCAGTAATTATTTAATTAGAAACTTTACATAATGTTAGAAAGCGGCTTACTATTATTGATTTATTTCCATGAATGTAAATGTACAAAGAAAGAACAAAAATAACCCAATCTACCATAAAAAAATCTAAATGCACAAAAATAAATTTATTTGCAATAAAATAGAGATTTCTATATGATTTTATAAAAATAATGACTTAATTTGTTTATATCAAATGATTACGGAAAATATAAAATTGTATAACAAAGGGTGTTCCAAGAATTTGAACCGATTTTAAATATGAGTTTAAGCGTCTAATGATTTTTTTTCTTTTTCTTTCAGATTTGGCGGACATTTGGGTGATATTTTTCAAACATAATTGCCATGACTTAAATAAATAGAGAAATAAATAAATTTTCATCAATAGCAATGATTCATTTACTGCTGACTCTAATCCGTCTTAATGAAACACCCTTATATATAATCCGTCTTAATGAAACATCCTTATATATAATCCGTCTTAATGAAACACCCTTATATATAATCCGACATAATGAAACACCCTTACATATAATCCGCCTTAATGAAACACCCTTATATATATTCCGTCTTAATGAAACATCCTTATATATAATCCGTCTTAATGAAACATCATTATATATAATCCGACTTAATGAAACACCCTTATATATAATCCGTCTTAATGAAACACCCTTATATATAATCCGCCTTAATGAAACATCCTTATATATAATCCACGTTAATGAAATATCCTTATATATAATCCCCCTTAATGAAACACCCTTATATATAATCCCCCTTAATGAAACACCCTTATATATAATCCGTCTTAATGAAACACCCTTTACAATCAGAAAGCAATTTCAACATTTTACAAAACTGTGTATCAATAAAGTCTGAAAATACTTTACAAAAAATGTGAATTTCAGAAAAACTATAATTTTGATAATTTTTACAAAATTTCTTGTGATTTATTTTACATGTACATTTTGCTTTAGAAAAGTTGAAGAAAATACTTATTTCATTATGATACTATAATAGGTATTACCATTATACATAGTTATTAAAATTAAAATCAATTTACATTAACAAGAACACAAAATTAATTAACAGAGTAATTTGGGGAGTTAGACAATTAAATATATGTAAAAAGTGGGTAAATTGAAAATAAAACATTAAGCAAGTGGATGGCAGAACGTGTTGTAGGGGAGGTGGCAAAGGGAAGGAACTTGTTGAGAGCTGCAAGGGATAGAGGTGGTGGAGAGCCATGGACGCCTACGTCCTGAAAGGACACGGCACATAGAAAGAAAGAAAGAAAGTAGTCTTAATGAGAATTGTACAAACATTTTTATCTTATAAATATATTTTTTAGATAAACTGAACGTTTTAGTACCGGTTCTTATGTTGTTTTAGGTGAATCAAACAAACAATAATTTTTCAAAATAAATTTTGGTAATATAATCCATGCTCCTTTTCATGGTGAAATGATGCATACCAGAAGTTAAGATAAAGTCTTTTGTCAAAGAATTTTGGTAAGTCTTCAATTTAACAACACCAAACATTATAAAAAAATAAATAAATAAATTACTACAATCTATTACTTTCAAAAAATATACTTATTCTTGAAAATAAAAACTAGTATTATTAAATATTTCTTCTTCTCTGGGGCAATCTTTTCTTATAACATAGCCTGCTATAGAGAAAAGTGACATTTTAATATTTTTACGGACACTAGTTTCAAGGTTTGGTAAGCTATCAAGTGTTTGGTATTGAATTTCATCCAGAAAATGTCCACATTCTGAGCAGTTATGGCTTGGATCAAAGTTCTTTTCTTTGAACTTTAGTATTTAATTTAAGAAATAGTTTTAGTTTTGTCAATATTTAAATTTTTAATAACATTTTGAACTGTTATAATATATGCACCTCCAGAAATTTGTGAGTTTGTTACATGTACAATTTGTTTCACAGAAAATGAAGAAATACATATTTTGCTATGATACAATAATAGATATTACCAGTACACATAGTTTCAAGAACTAAAATCAATTTACATTAACAAGAACACAAAATTAATTAACAGGATAATTTGGAGAGTTAACCAATTGAATATATGTAAAAAGAGGGAAAATTGAACATAAAAAATATCTGGTATCCCTGTGGTATCCAGTGGAATTTTTAAATTACCACAATCTATTTCTTTCAAAAATGTTCATATTCTTGAAAATAAAAACTAATATTCTGTGGGACAATCTTTTCTTGTAACATAGTCTGCTATATAGAAAAGTGATATTTTAATATCTTTAGGAATTCTAGTTTTAAGGTCTGGTAAATTATCAAATGTTTGGCATTCCATTTCATACAACAAATGTCCACGTTTTGAGCAATTATGGCCTGGATGAAAGTTGTATTCTTTGAAATTTAACATTTAATTTAAGAAGTAGTTTCAGTTTTTTCAGTATTTTTAAATTTTTAATAACATTTTGAACTGTTATAATATATGCACCTCCAGAACTTTGTCTTAATTTTCCAAATTGATTTTCTAAATTGTCTGTGGTAAATTCACCAAGCATAATGAAATTAAAACCAGTACTTAGAAAATATCTGCAAACGTCAGTTAAGCCATTGCATGTATGTTCAATTCTTTTTGTCATTTTGTCATTTTCTCAAAATTAGAAAGAAATAACAGATGTTCATCGTCTAAATCTGATATCACTTTTTTCAGTGCATCATTTTCCTTAGTGTCACCAGATATTTCTTTGACACAAACAATTTTACAAAATTTTAAGACTTTTTCAATGAAATTAACTGCCTCTGCAGTACCCTCTATTTAATAATCTGTGTGTTTTAATGGCAGCTACAGTATTATCACAAAAAAATCTTAAACAATGGGAAATATTTTGTCACTCATCAGGTTTTCGGTAAACTGCTACATCAGTTAGTTTTGACAGCTTAACAAATTGAGTTCTTCATACTCAAAAACAAATTTTACAATTTCCCATTTTGCTGTCATCTTTTTGCCTTCAGAAGAAAACAATAATTCAGAAGTGGTTTAAGTGGCCAAATTATTAGGAATATTTTTAAAAAGTGACATACTCAAACGTAAGTACAAGCTATTTTTATTTCAAATAGATATTTTTTCAAATATTTTGAAAAAAAAAGATTGATGGGTCCTGTTGTTGTCAACACAATCGCAATTACTAGACAATTTAATTGTTTAATTGCATCAACAATATATAAAACCTTTTCATATTAAAAAGTTACATCTAGTTTTACAACTGGGAGTATTTTAAGTAAACATTTTGGTCCATCAGAATTTTCAGCCAAGCTAAATAAATTTCCTCTTTGATATTCTAGAACAACATCGACATACACTTCATCAACTAAAAGAATACACTTTTTTTTTGTTTTTCAGAAAATTTCGTACAACATCACCAAGAAAATTAAAGTCATCTAATTTTGAAACTTTGATGTCAAAGCTGATAATGGTATCATACTGGATAACTTAAAATCATCCCGAAGTCTGTTAGATATTTTTTCTTATCAATTTTTAAGTCAATAAGATAAAGAATTGCATTATTGATTTGTGACCAGTGCTGAAACATTGATATTCGGCTTTGAAAGATAAAAAAAGTGTTGCATAAATACCAGCAAGGTAACATTTGAATCTCAAGTTTTTTTTAAAATTTTAAAACATTGCAATATCTCCACTGAAAAAAAAATACTGTAGACTGGATTAACAATTGATTTGTTTGATTTATAGCATGTAACTGCTGACAACAAATCATGTTGATGAATATTCTGATAGAATTCTTTACAAATGAGGATTCTGTCCTTTTCTAGAAACTGTGGCAACCCCTCATTTTGCACATTCCGGACAGCAGAATGTTGTTTGTTGTTCTTAGTTTTGGTTTAGGATTAGGTAATACACTTGATGGCAAATGATCAAATACTGATGGTGGATTTCTGAGCCTTTCTTTTCCTCTATTAACAACTGTTTCATAATCAAACAAAAAATGCCTTTCACAAACAAAACATCGTTTGATTGGCCATGGATGTTGTATCAAGTTATAGTCTTTAGCGATCATTCTCTCTCATTATAGTTATCAAGACAACCTGTTACACAGGTTAAACCGTTTGATCATTTTGAGAAAGATTTGGTGGGGTACTGAAATTAAAAAAAAATATTGACTAAACTATTATTTTGTAAAAATTACATTGTGCATCTAAAATGTGCATGGAACTTACATTCTAAGGTTTAAAATTCGGACATTAGGTTTCAGAATTTATCATTTAAAGTTTGTATGAATATGGGAATCTTTTAGAGACTAACATGGATTAAAAAATGCCAGGACGAAGGAATTGGTAAATTTAGACATGGGAATTTTAGAATTTGGAAAATTAAATTTTTGGACAACCTTATTTTACGGGGTGGATCAATCACATCCTCCCCATAAAATACAATTACCTAAACAGAATTAATTAGTTTAATATTTTAATAGCATATACGTTTTAAATTTAACGAAAAATATTAAACTGGTTAATTTTGTTTTACATTTTTAACACCAATGCTAGTAAAAATCAGTATACATTGTTGAAATATACATAATTAATTATATTTTAAAATTTTAAAATTAATATATTCGTTGTTATGAAAAATAATCGCACAGACAAAATATTGAATTAAATTTTTATTTATTTATTTTTTTGAAATCGTCGAATTTCTGTATAGTATAAAAGATAAATTAGGAGTGTAAAAAGTTGCATTCATTTTTTTAATTTTTTTCTTTCGGTAACAACATCCTTCACGTATTGCAAAGAAAAACAAATTATTCATTAAAAAATAATTTTATGATCAAAATATTTGTTCTTATGAAGAATTATAGCATAAAGAAAAATTTTTAAATTAACTTTCTGTGAAAAGATTCTTTCTGTTATGGGTCCTTACCTATAACTACAGAATGAATTCTTAACACTATGTATACTACGCCTCTCAAGAGAGAGAGAGAGGCGAATCGAGTCGAGCCGATAGTAGTTCACTCCAAACCAGACTGACAGTCATACTAACACTTTCCACATCTTGTATTATTATTCCGTGTAATATATCTTCATTTCTACTCATGTGTTCGTGTTGTTCTTCCTTGGTCTTAACCTGGACCACAACAGTGGCGACGAGGATATTGAAGAAACGAATTCTACGCGGAGAATCTAAACAAAAAAAGTAAAAACTTTTGTGCTATCGGTCGCGTCCATAACAGAGGCGACGGAGCTATTGAGAAAAAAAAGCTCTACGCGAAGATAAAAAAAAAGAAAACATTTTGTTGGCCACCAACCTTAACAGCGGTAACGAAGAAACGAATTTTACCTGTCAGCCAGAACAGAATCGAATTCTACGCAAGAAAGTTTTTTCGTACTAAGATTCCAGAACAACAGGCGACAAAGACCTGAAGTCTACACTGAGAAAAAAAGGAAAAATCGTTACACAAAATTACCGTGTAAACATGGAAGATTTTAAGGCAACAATATTGGAGCTAATGAAAATGCAATTCGAGTGAATGTGGAAAGACAGACTAGGCTCGAAGAAAAACAATTAGAAATTCAACAGAAAAACGAATAAAAAACTATTGGAAATTCAACAGAAAAACGAATAAAAAACTATTGGAAATTCAACAGAAAAACGAAGAGAAGCAACTCGAACTACAAGAATTACTACTTCGGGCAGTAACAAATTAAGGACAAAATTCTGGAAATGAAGCGGTATTCTCGCAAGATGCTAAACGGAAACTAGGGTCAAGCGAATACACTAAATTAGTAAACTACATCCTACTGAGGAAAACGAATGAGTTGACTTTCAAGGAAGCCGTAAAACTTTTAACGGAATTATTTAGTCCGAACACTTCACTATTCCACAAAAGGTGGAAATGTTTAAATTTAACAAAAAAGGATAGCGAAGACTATATAACATTCGCTTCCGTAGTAAACAAACACTGCGATGACTTTAAGTTATCTGAACCCAGCCCTGACAATTCTAAATGTTTGATATTCGTCCAAGGCCGGGTTTCGACTAAAGATGCGGAGATCAGACGGAGGATTCTAACAAAATTTGAGAGTGAACCAGAATTGACGCTACAAAAATTGAGTGAGGACGGTCAGAGATGCGTAAACGTAAAAAAGGACTCGAAAGATATCGAAGAGTCTGGCGTTTTTCTCCCTCCTCAAAAACAAACCAAACAAATTATTTTACTACAAAAAGTAAAATGAAACCTCAGAAGAAACTACCACCCAGCCCATGCTATCGATGTGGGTCTTTGCATTGGTACAAAGATTGTCCATACTGCTATAAGACTTGTCTATCGTGCAATAAAGTGGGACATAAAAGTTCGCAATGCAGAACAAAGAAAGAAAGCAAAAGCTGAGTAAGAGTCACTACATCTGACCAAGCGGACGGGATAAATAAACGAAAATACGTACAAGTAGAAATGTTAAACAAAAAATCAGATTACAATTAGATTCCGGATCAGATTTAACCATTATTAGCTTACAGACGTGGAAGAAATTAAACAAACCGACCATGTTGAGAACAGATAAAACAGCCAGATCGGTAACAGAAAGAAAAATCAAATTTGAGGGGTAGATTATCACAAATGTGACGTTCAACGGGATGACCAAGAAATTAAAGATGTATGTTCTAAAAAATACGGAAAATTAATTTGGAACTGATTGGATGCAGAAATTTGACCTCTGGTTTTTACCGATAAATACGTTCTGCCAAAAAGTGGAAAGGTTATCGACCGAGGCAGAGAAATTGAAGGAGAAATTAAAGGAGAGTTTCCCCGACGTATTTTCAGCCGAACTCGGGGGGTGTAAAAAATGGCGGCCAAACTCAAACTAAAAGAAAATGTAGAACCCATTTTCAAGAAGAAAAGAAATATACCTTTCGCATCATTAGAAAAAATAGACGGAGAGTTTGATAGACACGTGAAAACCGGTATATTGACAAAAGTGGAATATAGTCAATGAGCCGCACCTACGGTTTAAGTGCAAAAGAAATCGGGTGAGATACGAGTATGCACTGATTTCTCGACGGGATTGAATGCAGTGATTAAGGATTATCACTATCCTCTCCCTAGTCCAGAGGAAGTTTTCACAAAGTTGAACGGAGGAAAATTTTTCTCAATGATAGACTTGAGCGAAGCATACCTACAAGTACCAATAGATGAGGAAAGATCGAGGTTGTTGTGCATAAAGACACATAAAGGATTATAGAAGTTCAAGAGATTACCATTCGGGATCAAGGTCGCGCCGACGATATTTCAGCAAATAATGGACACTATGCTAGGCGGACTGGATTTCACGATCGCATACCTTGATGACATCCTGATAAATAGCAAAAATATTGAACAACACTGGGAACACGTTCAAGAGGGTTTCAGGCAGATACAAAATCACGATTTTAAGGTAAAGGAAAATAAATGTGACTTCTTTATGAAGGATATAAAATATCTGGGCCATATTATTGACGAAGAAGGAAGAAGACCAGAAAGAGCCACGGCAGTAAAAAAAATGCCGTCTCCAAAAAATTTAGCCGAGTTCAAAGCTTCTTGGGCTTAATAAATTATTATCAAGAATTTATTCCTAACATGCACAAATTACGCGCAACCCTAAACGAACTGGTGAAGAAGGAAAAAGTTTGGGAATGGTCATATGAATGTCAGAAACCTTTCGACAAAATACTTAAGACTCTAACAGCAGATTTATTTTTAGCACATTATGATACAAAATTGGAAATAATAGTCGCGAGTGACGCCAGTGCCTATGGTGTTGGGACATGTATACTTCATAAAATGCCGGATGTGACACTAAAACCCATCGGGCATGGGTTAAGAACGTTTCTACCAGCCGAATAAAATTACTCGAAAATCGAAAAAGAAGCGCTGGAGATTATTTTTGCGGTTACGATATTCCACAGATATATTTACGGTAGATTTTTCACCTTACAGACGGACCACATGACGTTATTGACAATATTTGGATCAAAGAAAGGTCTACCTGTCTACACTGCTAATAGATTGCAAAGATGGGGGACGATTTTATTAAAATATAACTTTAAATTGAAGTATCTTCCATCAAACAAAATCGGGCATGCAGATGGTCTTTCGAGACTAATATCAAAGAAAACGGAGCCATTAGAAGATTCCGTAATTGCAGCTCTACGATATGAGGAAGACATTAGAACATCATTATGTAGTACAATTCGAGACCTCCCCATCACATTACCGGAAATAAGAAACGAAGCAGTGAATGACGAACTTATAAAGGAAACGAAAACAAAAATTGAAGGAAAAGATAAGTATATATCAGACAGTTTTTCGTTATGTGATAATGTTCTACTATATAATGAATGAGTAGTAACCCCGAAAACGCTACAAAGGCGAATCCTCAAGGATTTTCACATGGGCCGCCCAGGAAAGAACAGGATGAAATCCTTAATGCGAAGTTACGTGTACTGGCCAAACATGGATCAAGATATTATACATTTGGTGGACAAATGCAAGGGCTGTTCCTTAGCAGCCAAGGCACCTCCGATCATTCATAAGCCAAGGCCTAAGACAGATCGACCGTGGTCGCGAATCCATGTTGATTTCGCACGTCCATTAGAGGGTTTCCACTACTTGATTATAGTAGACATTTACAGCAAATGGCCAGAATTATTTCGTTGTAGAAAACCTACTTCTGAGACTACAATAAATTGCCTTCACGAGCTGTTTGCTCGTTTCGGAGTGGTTGATTGTTTAGTCACCGATAATGGGACACAATTTACATCTGGCGGATTTTCAAGAATTTTGTGAAACTTTTCAGGTGAAACACATCAAATACCCGCCATATCACCCAAGATCAAACGGCCAAGCGGAGAGGTTTGTAGATACATTAAAAAGAGCACTAAAGAAAGCTTATGACGTACCAACAGAAAAGGCTTTACAACAATTCTTGCAAGTATATGGAATTACACCGAACAGTACTACGCCATCGGGATTATCACCGGCGGAAGTAATGTTCGCCCGAAAAATTAGATCGGTATAGGACAAATTACTGCCAAAACAGACAAAGCAATCACCAACGTCGTTAGTACCAAAAAGAAAATTTAACCCAGGGAAGAAAGTTTTTTTATAATGTCCAAAAACAACACATCCTATTGGGAGCCAGGTACAATAAAGAAACGAATCGGGAACGTGATTTACATAATTCAGGGGCCGAAGTTCTCGCATAAAAGGCACTTAAATCAGATCAGAAAGAGGCTGTTAGAGGAATCTAACGGTCTACCTCAGGAAGAGGAGGAAGTAATGGACACAATATTTGACATTCAATATGCAAAGACCTCACGCAATTTCAGAACCGCGGAAATCAAGCAGAAAAAGAAAATTTACAGAGCCTTTGATGATTAACGCGAAGAGGAAAAAATATTAAAGACCCCTGCGAAGTAAAAGCTTGGGATGGGGATGTTACGGGTCCTTACCTATAACTACAGAATGAACTCTTCCTAACATTATGTATTCTACGCCTCTCAAGAGAGAGAGACGAATCGAGTCGAGCCGATAGCGTTATGAGTACGTAGGTCTCATGTGACACTGTCTATCTCTAATATGTTCCTATCTATCTATCTATCTATCTATCTATCTATCTATCTCCATCTGTTCATTATCTCTCTATCTATCTATCTGTTATGGGTCCTTACCTATGACTACAGAATGAATTCTTCTTAACGCTATGTATACTACGCCTCTGAAGAGAGAGGGACGAATCGAGTCGAGCCGTGAGTAGTTCACTCCAAACCAGACTGACAGTCATACTAACACCTTCCACATCTTATATTATTATTCCGTGTAATATATCTTCGTTATTTCTACTCTTGTGTTCGTGTTGTTTTTCCTTGGTCCTAACCTGGACCATAACATTTAATAATGACATTTTTGTGAATTTCATTGTTTAAAATAATCGCAAAAAAGTTAAAAAATGAGAAAGACGATATTGACAAGACAATGTCGTCTCTTTTATATTTTTGTGGCATATTTTTTAAGAATAGTTGTAAAATATTAAATTTATTATTGAATTTAATTTTTGACATTAACTTTATGTGATAAATTCTTCAATAAGTGGCATTTGTTCATTAATTTGACAGTGAAAAACAATACATTTTTATTTTTAACATTTTCTATTTTTTTAGGAAGGACATAAAAATCCAACATACTTTAAAAAAAATGCCTGTTTATATTAAAAAAAAACATTAATTATTCATGAAAAATAATTTTATACTTAAGAAAAATAGAGAAAAATGTTAAATTTAAATTGACTTCATGTGATAAATTCTTCATGGCACTTTTGTGAATTTCGCATAGGAAAAGTTTTTTTAAAGTTACAATATACAAAGTTCAAATATCAAAATAAATAAATATTATACTGACTTCATTATCTTATATAATAAACTTAAGTTAATGCAGAAGGACGTGTACTTATGGTTTATAGATTACACAAAAGTATTTGACATAGCACGGCACAAAGATCTATCTGAACTGCGAGGACAGCTCGGTCATTTTAGAAAAGATTTTAGAATAATTCAGAATATATATTGAAAACAAACCGCCTGCATACGGAGAGAAAACGAATTCACTATCTATACAAAAATAGAAAGCGGCATGTGACAAGGGTTTGTCTTCTCCCAGATTTATTCAATCCCTGCAGCGACGTTGTCCCAAGTGAACTTGAAACCCTACTACGATTTTAACAATATAAGATACGAAGATGTGTTGGTGGCCGAATTGGAAAGGAATCTAAAGGACATCCTTGACAGGGTAGTAGAAGAAAGTAAGAAAAAAAGACTAAACGCCAGCTGAAAAAGGACAGATGGTATGGGAATCAACAAGAGATAAAGACTAAGGTGTGAGTTACAAATTGGATGTATAGTGTATCAAGCAGGTGTGGAAGTTCATATATATATATATATATATATATATATATATATATATATATATATATATAGAGAGAGAGAGAGAGAGAGAGAGAGAGACAGAGACAGAGACAGAGAGAGAGATTATTCAGGAATAATGCGTCATCAAGAAGTAAACATCAGTCGAGTGCGTGAAACACGAAAGAAAAATAAGACATCTAACAGTGTTCCGACTGCACTTTGATACAATACATTCTCCTGTAGTGTTTGCGTTCTTTTGGGCGATTCTCGAGTCGGTCTCAAAATTCATGCCCGTTATAGGCATGCAGATAATTAGTTAGTGGTCGCCGGAACCTCATACATCGATCTCAATGGGAGAGTCCATCATATATATATATATATATATATATATATATATATATATATATATATATATATATAGTTAGTGGTCGTCGGAACCTCATACATCGATCTCAATGGGAGAGTCCATCATATATATATATATATATATATATATATATATATATATATATATATATATATATATATATAATGAAGTGTAACCTTTCTTGCGTCAACCTTCCATTCAAGAACTTTGAAGAGTTAGCTTTGAAGAGATCAGAGTATCGTTCTCGATGGGAGAGTCCGTCATATATATATATATATATATATATATATATATATATATATATATATTGTTTACGACAAACTAGGTAATCCGTATGGGTAGACCCAAGAAGTATAAAATCCAGAGAGCTCAATGTAAATCAGAGCTAATAATTTAAATAAAAACTGACCACTTTAAAGTTCCATGAAATTCATTTTTCGTTTCATGCACAGTCTGATAAAGTAAAGTCTGATGATCCGCGGTCCTTTAAAAGGGCTGTGGTGAAATTATTTATTACATGGAACCTTAAAGTGGTCTGTTTTTATTTAAATAAATAAATAAATAAATATATATATATATATATATATATATATATATGTATATATATATATATATATATATATATATATATATATATATATATATATTTATTTATTTAAAATCTTAGAGGCATTACATATTAAAAGAAAAAGACCTCTTATTAATCGTATAGATTATAATATATCTGGTAATATATTGCAATGTTTATAATATATTTAAATTTTGTAGCGTATTCTTCGATCTTTTGGCTTGTGTATTGGAAATCTTTTACACGCTGTCACATGATAAAAATCTACGCCATGCACGTGATATAACATCATCGCGTCTTTTGAATTTAAAAGGAATTTAACGTTTTTAGTTTGTAAAAAAGTAGCAACATGTTTACGCTACAAGATAATTGGCAAATGTTTGTTTAAAAAAAAAAAAAAATTTTGACTAGAATATTGACCCTGAAGATGAACAATGATGTTCGAAAGCGCTAGGTCATCGTATGGAAAATACATATTTCGGAACTATTTTCAAATAAAAAGTCTCATTAGAGAATATGAGAAAATTCAAAAGAAAATATGTAAGACTATGTTGTCTTTAACATTCAACACTACATGTTTGAAAGAAAAGTTGCTGCCAAATTACACACACATATATATATATATATATATATATATATATATATATATATATATATATATATATATATATATATATGGAATCGTTTTAACAGAGGAGAGAAAAGGCGCCACAAAGATATGAACTCGCATCGGACATGCGATGGAAATATTCCAAATCCTAAGCGAGGTACTGATAAATAGAGACATTTCGTCAAAAAGACAAGTGAGCTGGATTGGTAGATGGTATATATCGTAAATGACTATTGGAAAACTTCCCAGAGGCGAGGAAAAAAAATATAGGCATCTGAAATGGTGTTCTCTACAAGGATAGTAAAAAGTTCATAGACAGACCTAGTAAGCAAGAAGGGAGTCTAAATTGTATTGAGAATTGTATTGAGATTTGTAAGAACATCATAAATACTGAATAAAAATTTGAAAATAAAAATTTCTCGTCCTTCGCATTCATTGATGCATATATATATATATATGTGTGTGTGTGTGTGTGATTCAGTGTGTGTGTGTGTGATTCAGTGTGTGTGTGTGTGTGTGTGTGTACAAGAAACGTGAGGTATTAGTAAAATCAACACAAAAATCTGTCAGTTAACCAAAAAAAGAAATAATGAAAAGAAAATCCAAAAGCCAATAAAACAAAATCCAAGAAAATCGACGATGGAAGCAAAAATGGAAACGAAGCACACACGAACACACAGACACAAACACACACACAGACACAAACACACACACATACATACACACATACACACACACACAAACACACATATATATATACATATATATATATATATATATATATATATATATATATATATATATATATATAGGTGACTATACTTCGAATTCTTGATTTGCCAATAATCAAATCAATCTCGAAGGAAAAAATGGTTTTCAAAAAAGAAAAAGCCAGGAACATGAAAGTCTGTCGAAAATAATCGCACAGATACAGGTTCAAAGCCCAAAGAAAAAAACCCTATAGGAGTAAACAACTAACTAAAAAGTTCTCGATACAAACATAGAGCAGACCTAGTCAAACCTTTCCCTGATAATCCGCTTAGGTGAAACCTTGGTAGGTTTATCTGGCTGACTAGGTTTGACTATATATATATATATATATATATATATGTGTGTGTGTGTGTGTGAGCAATTATGTAATATCGCACATTTTGAAGTTTACTTGTTGCTCTATCTGAAATTTTTACCTACACACACTAATATATATATATATATATATATATATATATATATATATATATATATATATGTAAATTATTAAAAATCTTTACATATAGCCACAAACAATATAGTCACTACACTACAAAGATACAACCTTGTTTCGGAGCATTATGTTTTTTTACACAAATACAAATACGATGCGACGTTCCACGAGTGGGCTGCTTATAAACAGAATAGTTTTTTTCGTTCTCGCCAGTCGAGGTGCAAATAAATGCTCCGAAACAAGGTTGCATCTTTATAGTGAGTTAATTTGTTTTTGTCTGTAAGTGCTAACTTGAAAAAGGTGAATTTCCTTGATATATTAGATTTAATGAATTATATATACATAACATATAATACCCAATAGTAATCCTTTGTATATACAACCTAAATCTAATCAACCTCCATCTATAATTAAATATATACCTTTATCTATCGAAAAGAAAATAAGTACAAACTCAGCAAATGATAAATGAATATAGTTATTTCTGTAAGAAAGCTCTAAAGAATAGTGTCTACAAAAGCCGAAAACTCAATTATATAAAATATGAAAGTGGGAACCATAGAAAAAACAGAAGTAGAAAAAGCATTTGGTATACACTCCCATACAACCAAATGGTAAAAAAACAAATTTGTGCAAAAATTCCTTGCATTAATCGTTAAAAAGTTTCCTAGAGAGAGTAAATTCAGTACATTTTTTAATAAAAATACTCTAAAATTATGTTACAGCTGTACTGAAAACTTAAAAATGATTATTAAGAAACATAATGCTAATATCTTGAGTAAACACTTAGACCAAAATCAAAGATATTTAGACAGTATAATAAAAAGAGATGAAGATAAACGAAAATTATGTAACTGCAGAAATCCTCATAACTGTCGTCTAAATAATAAATGTTGCACTAAATCATTAGTATACCAATGCAATATCTCATCTATTGAGGATCCAGAAGAGATAAAAGTCTACATTGGATGCACAAGACATGAATTCAAAAGGTGTTGGAGCCAACATCAAAGTTCTTTTAAAATAAGTAAATACCGAAATCAGACGTACCTATCTTAATATTTCTGGCACTTAAAAGAAACCAATAAAACACCTACTGTGAAATGGAAATGATACATTATTAAGTTTATGAAAAATAAACATTTACTTAATCAAAGAAAGGAAATAGCTATTCTTTGCCGACATTGCCAAAAATTTTCCTCAAATAACTATTAAATGTGAAAAAAGTTGAAAAATGAAACATACATATTAATACTTGATCTTTGAATAATAAGTTTTAAATAACAAAGTAATTCTAATATATTTATTTAAGAAAAAAGTAGAGTCTATTAGTAATTAGAATTAGGAATAACAATTTAAAATTGTAGGAATTTATTTCAAATATTAAATATACGACGTACTCATATTCAAACGACACTTTAAAAAATCTTTGTGCATTACAAATTAAGCGGCAAAATAAAAAGCCAAAAACTATTTGTCATTGAAATAAAAAAACAGACGACATTCAAAAAACGGATGTCCTCATTTGTTGAACAGGCACCACTGCCCTAACTTAACTTAACCTGATTTTGAAACTAACTCATATTTTGATACACGGGTTGTCTATGAAAATAAATACCCTACTGTCCCTTATCAAAATGATTGAATTTCCCGTAGCAACTTATATCAAGAATGTATGTGTTTATAAACTCAGTAAATTTCAAAATAAGTTATACCAAACATCGCTTGAAAATGAAACAGTACTAGTGATTTTAATTTAACTCTATAATTAAATTTAAAGTTTTAGTTTATGTTTTTGAAACATGGTAATTCCTGTGTAGCGATGGGTATATATTTTTAAATTAGAAAATTTATAATGTTTATGCTCTACAGAAATGTAATAAGCACTGTTTTTTAAAATAAAAATAATTAATAAGAACACCGAATTATACATCTTACTGTTCTTTCTCATCCTTTTAATATATATATATATATATATATATATATATATATATATATATATATATATATATATATATATATATATATATATATATTGTTAAATATAACAGACAATGAATGCATATTATGTTTGATCATGAGCCGTGCTAAACTCCGTATATTTGCTTTAATTTTGGGAGAATATAAAGACAAACATTGTCCAACATTTGGATATTTTTATTAAGTTGGTCCTTGATCAAAACATTCGGCTTCCATGAGCCATCTTCAGAGTGGTTATACGGATATTTCAACAAAGATATTCACCATCAAAGATGATATTCTGTTATGTCGGCATGGAAGATTGCTATGCGACGATAACGGTCGCGGAATAACAGACGCTGGTCGTAAATTCATGATGCGCTTCTAAGACGTTATACCACGTGAGAGAACGAAATATTACCAACAGAATATGTTTAGATTTATTGTAATGTGTTGTGACTAGTTTGAAATGTAATTTTGTTGATTGTGGGTTGCTTTGTCTTAGTGTTGATATTCTCCAATATCTGAAGGTTCTTTACTGTGTGTATGTGTGAGTATTGTGTTATCAACTAATATCTCTCTAATATGTACATATATCTGTGTGTGTGTGTGTGTGTGTGCGCACACGTGCGCGCGTGTGTGTATTGTTGAGATGTTCAAAGAAATAGCTCTTTCCCCTTCCCTATCTCTCTCTGAAAACATACACTCACACACATACACAAACACCTATATATATATATATATATATATATATATATATATATATATATATATATATGTGTGTGTGTGTGTGTGTAGATATATATACAGTGCTGTTCGATAAAAGTGACTCACCTGATTTTTTTTGCTAAATGTTCTCTTCTCCGATGAAACGAAAATTGAGCTAAATTCAAAGGATAAGCGATCTAAAATCCGAAGAAGAAGCTTTGAAAGCTCTTTGAATTTAGCAGTAAGTACTGTCAAGCATCCGTTCAGTCTAATGTTCTGGGGATGCTTTTCTTTTCATGGAACTGCTTTCTTAAAACCTATTAAAAAACCCTCAGCAGTGAGCAGTACAAGAGAATTTTAGAGTCTTGTCTGCCCCCTTCTGCTGAAAGGGTGCAAATCGACCCCATTAAGCTCATTTTTATGCAGGATAATATTCCCTGACAAAAATCAAAATTGATGAAGGAATGCTTTGTTGAGAAGCAGGTGAGTGTTATAACATGGCCGCCCCAATCTCCTGACCTCATCCCCATAGAAAACCTATGGAGCATTATAAAGTACAGGCTCTCGAGAAAGCAGTTGAGCAAAAAAGAGAATTTGATTGTGAATTTTATATCCGAATGGAATTCAATGCTTGGAGATGAGATTTGCCAGAACCTAATCAAGTCAATGCCAAAAAGGGTTGAAAAGGTTATTCAAAATAAAGGAGGACCCATACATTATTAAATATTTCGAACTATATTACCTATTATAAATAAATTATACCTCTATTATTCTTTATTTAAAGCTGTTCGGTTATGTTTCTATTGATTACTAGTTGCAGGAAATAAGTGATTCACTTTTTTTGCACAGAGTGTTTCCCTAAATCTCATTTATATCCAAAATTATAATTATCAATAGAATACCTTAGGGTGAGTAAACTTTTTTTACTAAGTGGTCGGGAAGGTTTCTTTATATTAGTAAGATTGAAAATTAGTTTTACCCCAAAAGCAAAAGGTGAAAAGAATTTTAAGTATAAAAAAAATCAGGTGAGTCACTTTTATCGAATAGCACTATATATATATATATATATATATATATATATATATATATATATATATATATATATATATATATATATTGTAGACATCTTTTTTCATTTTTAATGTTCAAAGCTTATGTTTACACTCACGTTTCAATATCGATCTTCTGATCGATCGAAAATATCCTACAAACGAATGTGATAATCATATTTATTTATTTATTGATCACAGCCTCACGTAATATAAATAAATACATTTTTGCTTAATAAATAAAATATAGAGATATTTACGCGACTGAGACGGTTTACATCAACGTCTGCTGTTTCGTAAGAAAGAATATATTGATATACAAGGAACATATACTCTTGTGTCTTCTTCTTTTCCATCTTCTTCTTCTTCTTCTGTTCATCCTTTTTCTTCTTCTTCTTCTTCTTCTTCTTTCCCATCTTCTTCTTCTTCTTCGTATTCTACTTCTTCTATTTCTTCTTCTTCT
>OZ038509.1:68607910-68650410 GCA_964036315.1 Acanthosepion esculentum | reverse complement strand
ATCTGTGATAATGAAGACATGCCAAAAAATTAAAAACCCTCTATCTAAAATTTATATATATATATATATATATATATATATATATATATATATATATATATATATATATATAGGCAGCAATCCTTCTTCCATGCAAGTTTCATTAAATATGACAGACAAGGTGCTTTGATTAAGTTTTTATATAATTTCTCATAGGATACTTTCAGTAAATAAATTATGCAAAAACTGCCCAAATGTTTTATTTTCCCGAGCGCTTTTGGCTGTAGATTTAGCCATTTTCAAGAATGAAATATATTAACTGGAAATAAATTGTTGTATATATGTATTTAGTATTATAGAAGGTTTTATTTTCAAACACGGTCAACATATTGTCTCCATGTTCATAGTTGATATTATTGAGATTTTTTTTGTTTTTATTAATAAGTCTTCCATTATTTTTAGCCTATTTACAAGTAAACGATGCTGTCATATTTCTATTGTCAACAAATACGTTGCGAATAGGGTTAGGTAGGTCACCATCTGTATTTAAATGAGACCTAATTGAGCTATGGTCAGAAAGGTTTAGCGTGTGTCTTATTGTTAAGCATGTTGTGGTGTGACAAATACAATGAATTACGAATTTTGATTGATCAGAAACACAATTCCTTAATGGACATTTCTATTCGTAAATAAAATATGTTCAATTTAATTTTGATCTAAGAGGTTACTTATGACCATTATTATTATGAATATCTTTCCTGCCGCTGGGATCTTATATCTCTCTGGCTTTACTATGAATATTTTATGTTAGTTATTTCTGATGAGACCTCTGATTCGGTTCGTCGAATTTATTCGTACAACTAGGTCGGCTATTACCTCTCACCGTTTTACTGTTGATGCACTTCTCAATAGTAAAACTGTCTACTCAGTTATTGCTTTCCTGTCATTTATAATCTGTAAAAGATTAAATATAACCGGGAATAACAAAAGAAAATAGAACGCTGGTTTGGAGCGCGAAGTCGTCCGATTGGTTGACTTCTATTATTTGACCCGAAGAAAACCGGAAGTGGATGCGTGGGACAACCGCCTCACCGACGCATTTTTTAACATTGCTACTTCCGTCGCAGAGTAGTTTACTTCGAAGTCAAACAAATGTAGGAGGTATGACAATATATATATATATATATATATATATATATATATATATATATATATATATATATATATATATATATATATATTTATACATACATATATATATATATATATATGTATATATATACATATATATATATATATATTTAAGGTTCCATGTAATAAATTATTTCACCATTACATGGAACCTTAAAGTGGTCTCTTTTTATTTAAATTATTAGCTCTGATTTACATTTAGCTCTCGGATTTTATCCTCCTTGGGTCTACTCTTACGGATTACCTAGTTTTTCGTAAACTAAATATATATATATATATATATACATATATACATATATATATAAATCGATGATAAGAGACTACACGACTGTCACAGATTTATCTCAGTCACGCAGGGATTCACGTTGCAATGTTTATGCAGTGCTCTATCGTGGGGGTTCGCATCAGACATATTCTCTCTCAGGACAATGTTATCTATCATGATTAAAAGATAGCAGATTCATTTTTAAAGCATTACAATTCACAAGTCATTTCTTGCACCAGTCAGCATCTGATTGTAGGTCATATTCGAGAGAAGCTGCCAGATTTACTTTGTCCAAATTATCGGATTTACTATTAAGGTATGATTAAACTTTGTGCCATCAACATCACTAACTAGAAAATCATCGCCATCATGCCTTTATCTCCTGAAGGGAACTGTAGAAATGGACTCAACAACTAAAGCAGATTTTTTCCTTAGGGGAGCAGGGATAGGATTGATGGCTACAATCTGCGTCATGTTGATGCAGCTGGTTCCTATCTTCTTCTCTCAGTTTATGGATGCGTTCAGTGAGTGACGTTAACTTGTCTTGCAATGCTTCTACAATGATATATATATATATATATATATATATATATATATATATATATATATATATATATATATATATATATATATATATATACTTTTAGGGGATTAATAAAAGGAAAGGCAAAATATTAACGGGTTCTGGTTGATACATTCGTCCCTTCATGCCTGCAAGCATTTGCCTTGTTAATCCTCTGATGACACAAGAATTAAATATTGATAACTTGTGTTCAGCACATATATATGTGTGTGTGTGTGTGTCTGTTATGTAAAGTGTTTAAGATAAAAATGATGTTTAAATATAATAAAACCTAGTATGACATATATATATATATATATATATATATATATATAATTATAAAGGTTCAGTTAATAATTACAAAACAATTTATATATATATATATATATATATATATATATATATATATATATATATATATATATAACTTTAATAGTCAGAGTTGAATCAGGCCAGGAAACAGTAGTATTAAAAAGTGTACAATACATGTGTATAATAAAATAAATGTCAAAATAACATGTAGACAATTAACTTTAAAAATCAGGAGGTCATTTGAATCCGCTACCTAGGTTTCAACTTTGAAGTCTCTCCAGGCGATTTTTATCAAATGAACTCTTAACGCTTTATTTTTTAGAAGAAGAAGAAGAAGAAGAAGAAGAAGAAGAAGAAGAAGAAGAAGAAGAAAAAGAAGAAGAAGAAGAAGAAGAAGAAGAAGAAGAAGAAGAAGAAGAAGAAAGGCAAGATTATTGTAAATGTATCGGTTAACTAAAATGTACATTACTTTTTCTATCCAGTCGCATATGTGCTTAAGAGGAACTTTTTAATATGTAAGCAAGGACTCAAGACTTCGGATTTCTGTTTTTTCTCTCGTTGGAACAACTATTACCTGTTGCCTTTACACATACACACACACACACACATATATATATATATATATATATATATATATATATATATATATATATACACTATGTAGAAACAAACATTCGTGCACAAAAAACTTTTTAATTTATTGTACTGACAACTAATGAATGAACATACCGTTCATATAATTAACAGTGCACCGATGCATTATAACTAAATATGAATGAAAAACTCATTTATCCATTTTAATGTGTGAAAATAGTATTCGTACACTACAAAAAAGAACACATAATCTTCATTTAATACTTTGTAGAATAGCCATTATTCACTTCTACAGCAACCAACCTCTTGTAGTTTTGAATTAATGATTTGCAAAATTAACTTGGTATTTTGTTCCATTCTTCTTCGCAGAAGGTCTTCAGATCCGGGATATTTGTTGGTGCTCTCGATTGGATTTAAATCTGGGGACTGACTTTGCCATTTCAGGAAATATTACATTATTTTTAGCAAGCTATTTCTTCGTAGATTTTGCAGCGTTCTTAGGATCATTATTTTGTCGAAAGATTGAATCAGGAGGACGTTGTAGATTTTCAAACAAAATCTTTAAATTTGCTTCCAAAATATTGTGACGTACTGCTGCATCCATTCTACTATCTATTACTGATATGTTTTCAGTACCTATTGCAGAAAAACATCTCCAAACCATGATGCTGCCACCACCAAATTTCACTATTGGAACTGTGTTCTTTTGTTTGAAGACATTGCAAACATTCCTCTATACATGATTTCTAGAATTACATCCAAACAACTCAGTTTTGGTTTCGTTTGTCCATAATACTCCTTCCCAATATGATTTTACCTTATTCTTATGTCCAAGAACGCTATTGGCGCATGGCAGATAAAGGGGATCCTTTAAGGTATATATAATGAACCATATTGGGGAAATTTTAAGTCAAATTGTAAAAAGTTTATTTGTGGCGAGATTCGTACTTGGTCGGATCAATTTTTTTTTGTTGGTAGGACTGCACATGCGCACGACAGAAGGGTGCTGGGAATTTTTTATTTTTTTATTTAGCCGAATTCATTTAGAGTCTTTTTTTTCTTTCCTTCAATTTTGTAAATAGGTATTCCACGCTGTGCAGGTAATGTTGGAAGATTTCCTCAAATATGAATAAGAGACTCGAGGCGACAGAGATGTGGTTCTACAGAATGATGTTAAGGATATCAGGGACCGACCATTGTGAGCAACGATGTGATCTTAGAGAGGTTACAAACAAGGAGGAAGGAGGGCCTAGAGAATCTGATACTCACGGGTCGAATAGAGAGAAAGAGAGACAAGGGAAAACAACACGTGGCATACCTGACGGGCTTAAGCAAGTGGATGACAGTACGTGAACTGGGGGAAGTGGCAGACGGAAGGAATTTGTCGAGAGCTGCAAGGGCCAGAGGAAGGTGGAGAGCTATGATTGCCTACGTCTTGAAAGGACACGGCACGTAGAAAGAAGAAAGATATAATAAGATCTGCTAGGAATGGGAAATGTAAGAGCCAGGGCACGTATTTACGTTAGATGACCTTGCGTGTAAGGCATTCGACAGTCATTTACGTCGTAGTGAATTATTTTCTCCTTTGATTAGTGTAGCATTTTATGTCAAATATATGGTCAGTCTCGTTACGGTGGGCAAAGAAACTACATAAAAGTTTATGTGAATAAAAAAGGGCATTTTATAAAGTAATACGTCAAATGCGTTGGTTGCCCATCGTAACGAGACTGGACAGAATTTTGACATAAAGATGTAGTCCTACGAAGATAACACATTTAGTCTGATGAAGTCCTGAAGGATGAAACGTGTCACAAGTAAATTTCTTCTACTATGTCATACAATTTGCCCTATACTAATCTTGATATATAAAAGTATATATCGTTTATCTCATGTATATTGTTTTTCTCAAGGTCCTTGTTAAAATCCAGAGACGGATATGCAATGTAATTGGCACTGATCTGTCATTTCGTCTGCAGTCGAGTCTCTCAAAGACGTGCCGGCGCCTCCCTGTGTCTTTTTTTTACAAATACTTTCCTCGGTAACTGCTCCGATGATCTGCTTTTCGCTGGTTCCCGGATTTCATTAATTTAAGCGTTCATCTCGCTCTCACCCTTTCACTGTTGAAATTGTTAAATGTAGCCGTCACTTCTACTCCAATAGCTTCATATCTCGCACTTCTCGCCTGTGGAACTCCCTCGCCAGTTCTTGTTTACCTGATAGCTCTAATCTCCAACTATTCAAATGTAATGTCAATCGACGTCTCCAGATGCCTTGATCTATCCCTTCACCTTCTCTTCATCCTTTCCTCTATCACACCTCTTTGAAATTCAAACATATGCGGCTCATTTAAAAGAAGAAAAATGGGATTTTCTACTCAGGGACCAAGACCAACACAGACAATGTATCGAATACAAATACGAAATGCAAAGTTAGAGTTATTTTAAAATACAAAAATATGGAGTGTGAGGAGAGGGAAACGATAAATAAAGAACAAGGGAAAGGAAAGAAAAAGAAGTATTATTATGAGAGAAATGTTCAACGGCAACTTATCTTATGTTATCAATACTTTTTCTGCTCAAAGGCCATTTATCTATCATATAATGTTATAAAACGATTTTCCTGATTATTATTTCCCCATTTTTATAGTTCGAGTAGATATGTAGCGGACCATGGGTTTACGTGTTGTTAATTTAAGAACACGTGTGTAATTCCTGATAAAAGAGAGCCCACTACAAGAATATGGCTGACTCAGAGATTGAATCCACCATAAAGAAATGTAAAGAAAACAAACAAGACCGATATATATATATATATATATATATATATATATATATATATATATATATATATATATATATATATATATATATATATATATATATATAAATTTGTGTATTTAGTTTATTAATCTTTCTTTCATGCTCATTTCATTAAAACGACTGACAAGGTACATTTATTTAGTTTTTTTTATACAAATGGCTAACTGTATAGCCAAAAGCGCTCGGATAAAAAGAACATTCGGACAGTTTTTATATAATTTATCATCTGAAAAGAAAAACTTTATTAGATCGCACGAGAAATTATATAAAAAACTAAATAAAAGCACCTTGTCAGTCGTTTTTAATGAAATGTGTTTGTATATATACATATATATATATATATATATATATATATATATATATATATATATATACATGATAGAAATTGTTATTGAGTCTGAAAGAAACCTCAACAGAATGCAGAAAGCACTGGACGGCCGTTTTGTCTTATATTTGGGACTCATCAGCAGTGCGCATCAACTACCGAGAATTAAAACCCTGTGAGTTGAGTTATCAAGTAAACGTCATAGCAACTGCTATATAGAGTCTCATTTGATACCTCTTCGTCACCGAGTCCCGTAGATTTTTACTGTGATTTTGTTGAATATTTTGTGTAGGATACTTGTTTCCTTGGATTGTTTGTGTAAGAGTTTGAAGAATATTTTAACTAAAAATAATGGAAGCCTTATTAATAAAAGTAAAGAAAGCCAACACATAATAATATCAACTATGAACATGGACACAATATCTTGACCGTGTTTTGAAAAATGAAAACATTATATAAATACATACAGGCAACGACGTATTTCTTATTTCACAGTTAAAATATTTCATCCTTGAAAATGGCTAAATGTATTGCCGAAAACGCTCGGTTTAAAAGAACATTCGGGCAGTTTTTATATGATTTATCATCTGAAAAGAAAAAAGAAATTCTTAGATCGCATGAACAATTTTATAAAAATAACTAAATCAAAGCACCTTGTCTGTCTTATTCAATGAAATGTACATATATATATATATATATATATATATATATATATATAATTTGTTGTATTTAGGCAGCAATCCTTCTTTAATGCACATTTCATTAAAAACGACTAAGGTGCTTTTATTTAGTTTTTTTTATATAATTTCTCATGCGATCTAATATTTTTTTCTTTTCAGATGATAAATTATATAAAAACTGTCAGAATATTTATATATATATATGATTGACGTTTCTGAATTATGAGGGTGAAAATGTGACGATTTTCACACGAACTTCTTTTCTATCTGCTGTGTCATACTAATGTCGCATGTTCCCAAACCCACTTCCCTGGCATGATCGAGTTGATGACTGTTTACGCAGCCTCGTGGGCAATGGATTCTTTTCAATCCGACAAGGTCTCTTTTCATAGACGAAACGTCTCACTCCTGTCTCTGTTCTATCCCTAATTTCATAGCCAATTTTCACACGAGCCACATACCTTAAACCCACCATTTCAACCATTACATTTAGGACCCGTCAAATCACCTACACAGGGTCGACATATTTGCATGCCATTGCTTAGGAGGATGTTCCGATCATGCAGCTTCTTCACCAAAACTGCTTATTGTAAAACTGACTCCCGCGAGGATAATTTCCCGATCAGTATATCTTTTGTGTTTTAAGCTCTGAAAAATAGAAAAAGGTACATTGAGCTTTGCGCTGCATCTACGTCTAGACATCAGGCTTGTCGACAGGGTGTAGCTTCTTCCAGTCAAACGCTTGTGGCTTAAATATTACCCTTCGGCCAGGCCGTTACCCACGAGTGAAAAACAAAACAATTTCTATCAGTAGACAAGATTTCATTGTTGTGTTGTAACCCAAATTGTAACCTATTGTTGCGTTGTAAGCGAGCGAAGTTGAGATGTGGATTAGGTGAGGGTGTCTTCTCTGTCTATTTTCCGAGGCCCGTTTCGTCTCTCTGACTTCATTTTCGCGGGACGGGCAGTTTTATAGTGATATAATAGAATAACCTGTGACCTCACTATAAGTAGTAACTACCTATAAATATCTGTAAGTCAACAGACTACAAGGACAAGCTGGGATCTGTTACTCAGCTCTTAGCTGTTGTAGAACTCTCTTCCTTCGGGCAGAGAGGAACCCGGACGAGGCCATGCCGAAGGGCAGAGTCTCGTCCGGGCAGGTAGACAGACCCGAACCCGTTTATTCCGGGTTATGAGTAATTTTTGACTGAGCCTACGGACTCGGATTGTCCCACATTAAATTCGGCCTTCTGCCACATCTTACCTCGTCGGGAAACTGGTAATTATTACTAGCTGGGATCTGTTGAGTATGACTCAGACTTATGCAAGAACTACCAAACTTCCACTAGTAGCACTCACTACTGGATTGACTTGCAACGACCTTGTGCATAACTGTTACCTTTATTCTTATTTTACTGGTTTTTACAATAAACCTTTACTTATTTTATCCACCTTGTTTTTTAAGTATATATTCCTATTAGCACGGAATATAACATATAGATAACAAGTTTCTTTCTTTTGTCATCTAAAAGATAATTTATCTTCCTCCCTTGACTTTCTCTCTGAGCCTCTTGCTATGAGCCTCTTGCTCTGTAATTTGAAGTTAACTCCCCTTACTTATAACCATGTAAATACCCCGAATCCATTTTTGCGACAGGTGCAGGTGTGTTCAATTTAACAAGACCTCAGCTGGCTCATATTACTACACCGAGCAGTTGATTGAAAATCGTTTCTCAATTTCTATGCGACATAACATTACCTATTGTCAAAATACAAAAAAATACGTGACATTCTTGAACTTGGAGAAAAGGTAATTGGTGACAACATACATTGAAAAATATATTTTCCTTTGTAGATTTTAAAGGCAGATTTGGGTCTAGCCAATAATTCTTTGTTTAGAATTCTCGTAATATATTCAGTTTTCTTTAGGCATTAATATCTTCAGCTACGTTCCTGACATGAAACAAAAGTATAATTTTCTGCCAGATTTTCATTTCAGTTAATGGGAGGGAAAAAAAATCTATTTTTCTTTTTGGCTTCTGAATTTCTAGTAAGTTGCTTGATTGTATCAATATTAAAGAAATTAGTAAACTTCGAAGTCGTTTCTAAGATTTCTCTAACATTATGGAATAGATGGCAGCAAGAAATTTCTCCCAGCTTGTCACAATGTCGATATTACTTTAATAATAGCTAAATCGATTTTAATACATGACAGGACAGGAAATTATATTTGGGTCTAACAGGTGAAAGTGGAGTGAAATTTATGGTGAATAGTGCCGTTACATTTAAAGATATTTATATGTTTTAGAATACTACTTACACTGTTATACATATATTTAAGTAAGTATCTAGGGTCAGCTAACACCAAAACCTATATTTTGTGCACAAACGTTCATACAAAGATAGATATATTAGTATAATAACGCCTGCCTTCATACTTGTATATGTGTGTGTTGGTATGATCTAGCTATATATATATATATATATATATATATATATATATATATATATATATATATATATATGTATTAGGGTACGTCGATTCTACTCTATTTTCCATAATAAACTTTGGACAAGTCAAGATCGTTTGGGCATAATGAGATAAAAACTCATAACTAGTTTTAAATCCCTTTTGAGGAAATGCTATCAAATGTCGGCATTGAAAATGCTTTTAAAAAGCCATTCATTTTGGTAATATTTGATTGAAAATTGTTATTATATCAACAGTAAATCTAAAAAGTTTGGTATTTTAATAAATAAGCTTTATATTACATGAAAACTAATTCAATCCAAATATTTATATACTCATATCATCAAGATCTTCAGTGTAAGAGCTTTTAGAAACAATGAAAGGTCTTAATTGACGACATAAGGTTTTTGCAAGAATGTGTAAACAATATGAAAAGCTTCAGATGTTAATTTCACTGCTCTTTTAAAACTCTGAGGATGTGAAGGAAATCAGACAACTTTAATTTTGTGTTATATGATTGAATTTCATTTTCTGAAAAATTTTCAGTGGTTGCAGGTTCACAAAATTCATTTTGGGATAGATTGATTAATTCTGACCAATACAAGGATTCAAGATTGATGGTTGGTATTTTACTCAGCATTTTCTTGGGTCCCTTCCCAATTTTGGAAGGATAAAAAAAGTCAATTTCTATTTTAATTAGGCAATCCATACCTATTCTATATTTTAGTGAATAGAACTTTAAAACTATCCTAAGGTAACTTAGTCTATTTCTGTATACATAGTCACCTAATGAACAGAATTTTTACAAGAGCGACTTTTCTCACTTCCAGTTCATTTGACTTAATCGAATAAAACACATTTTCAGGTAACATAGAAAAGGCATTATACTGGATAATCTTGAAGGTAATATTGTGAATTTCGTCAATTTGTTTCTTAATCCATTCGATTATCTGCTGGTTGCGTTATTTGGTATCCCCCATAATCTCAAACCAGTTAGCTGCATATAGTTCCAGAATTAATTTTCCATCCAATGAATGCAGAGTTATCTTTACGTTTGGAAACCCCTAGGAGCCTTTGATCTTTACTTAAAAACCCCATCTTCTCTACAGGTGCCATATTATCAAGAGGTCTTCTAATCTTCATAAATTCTACTAGTCCCTTTCACACAATCTGCCTCGTGGACCAGTAAAACAGCCGGGCTTCTTGTAACATAAACATATTTAAAGACAGCACTGAATGGTAGCTCATTCTGATGTAATGAAATGCCAGTTGTGTGTAATTTTCGGTGGGGCTTCTTCTGCAAAGCAGTTGCAAGACCTGCCTTACATTCAGTATTTGTATTTGTGTTGCACAGTGTTATATTGCGTACTAATAGGAATATCACGGTAACAACAGGGTGAATAAAGGGTTATTGTGATAACCAGTAGTGAGTGCTGCTAATGGAAAGTCGAACAGGTCTTGAGTAAGTCGGAGTCTTAATCAACTGATTCCAGCAGGTCAATATTTACTTCCCCCCACACGAGGAGAAGAGGTGGTACAAGACCGAGTTTTACGTCGGTTTTCCGAGCACGTAGGCTCGGACAAAAAATGCCCGTAGAAACTGTAAAAACAGAATCGTGTTGATCAACCGCCACGAACGAGACTCTGCCCTTCGGCTGAGCCTCGTCCGGGTTCCTCTGTGCCCGGACGCAGAGAGTTTGTCCGTCTTGCTGGAACAGATTCCAGCAAGTGACGAGTAATCCGTTGCCTTACGGATCATTATAGGTAGTTGCTATCTGTAGTGTAGTCACTCATGGGGGTGCCAAGTTATTCCATTATATCATACACACACACACACACACACACACACACACACACACACACACATATATATATATATATATATATATATATTTTGCTTTTGACTATGTTATGATGTATATAAATATTATGTTTTTAATTATGTTATATATATATATATATATATATATATATATATATATATATATATATATATATTATGTGTTACACAACAAAATTCATAGTACAAAATGTCTTTATTAAAGAAAGCAAAAACTCGCGGATTAAAAATATATCCATTAATTCTTTAAAGAATTAATATATATATATATATATATATATATATATATATATATATATATATATATATATATATATATATATATGAGGAGGCGTATGTAACTATTTTTATTTTTAATTCAACGATATTTCGTATGTGACAGAAACTCTGTAGTGTGGTGAGACGACCACACACTACACACTTTCCTAGCAAGGACTGCCTAAACAATAGAAGTGAGCGAAAATGCAATAACTATGTGCGCCTGCACGACAGACATCTCGGTCAATATGTACCATGCGGCTTCAGTCTGCATCCTACCAACTGTTCCGATACTTTTAGATCAGTGATAAACATTTACTCATATTAATCCTATATATATATATATATATATATATATATATATATATATATATATATATATATATTGTCATCCACAGACAGACTGTGACTAGATTGCCTTAAGCCGGGTTTTTGTATCAGTCGGAGATTTTACCCCTTAGACATTGGCGCGCAGCAGGGATGTAGATAAATTTAGACGTATTTATTTCTAGAACGGAGAAATCGATTCGTCTTAATATCATATATATATATATATATATATATATATATATATATATATATATATATATATATATATATATATATATAATCGTGTATTTGGGAAGTAACTCCTCTTTTATACAAGTTTCATTAAAAACGACTGGCAAGGTACTGCGAGTAAGATTTTTTATTTAATATTTCTTATGCTCTTTTAACTGTTTTCTTTTCTGTAGATAAAAGTGTATACAATTGTCCAAGCGCTTTCGGCTATTCTATTAGCCAATATGAATATTTATTTTTATTTATTTATAACTAAATGTGTAGATATTTTATATGGTTCTAGAGCAGAGGTTCCAAAAATTGCTTCCGAGAAAACCAGGGGTTGCGCAAAGGAATGTCTGCCGTTCCGTGACAAAAGATCAATTATAAATGTTTAACATAACACATTATCAAGATTGATAAATAATTTCTAAAAAAAATAGTTGCCAGCAAATTTAGATTATCCTATAATGTTGAGATGTATCTTGTAATATTTTTCTATATTGCATATCAGTGAATGATAATTTTATCATGCTACTGCTGAATTGAAAAATAGTTATTGATTGTAATATCAGCTGTGTACTATGTCGCTACATAAATCTGAAAGTTAATTTTCTCGCCATATTGGAAAAAGCTCTGGCTGTTAATTGACTCTCGTCGGACGGAACTTTCGTGTGTATACATTCCGATTAAAAACACAACATCAACCTACTTCTGTGAAAGTGGATTTTCCTATCCCACTGCGATAGAATCTAAATATTGAAGTAGACTTACACCTACTGCGGTCTTGAGAATCAAACTTAGCAAATATAAAACCAAACATTAAAAAATATTTGACAATACGAAACTAGGTTTATTCTCATTGTATGTTCCAAAAGATTCTGATTACGTATGACATAAATTTCATGTTAACATCGTTCGTAATTCTGTTCCATGTGTTATTTGCCGGAAGTATGAAAATTAAAAAATAACATTTTTATTGAAAACATATATCATGATACAGTATTTACATTAGTCGGATAATTGTCCTCATCTTTGTCGCCATTTTTGTCACAACGTTTCGGCCGTTGTACGCTCCGGCCTTCTTCAGGTGGTTGGAATTTCGAACCGAACCCTTTATTTCGATCACTGGGGTAGACTGTTCTAGTTCCACGAGCCATGTTTGATGGATGTCAGTTATCAGTTATCTCCTGCTAATTTTCCCTCTGAACCGGATATTGAACTCACACTCTTTGGGTCTGTCACTGGATCTAACCAACGCCTTTATCCACTGTGCAATATGAGTACTGGTAAAAAATGGTTGCTGAAAAATTAGGTTTATAAAACTCAGAAATTCATACCGAGATGTCCTAAAGGACACATGGCACAGTGGATAAAGGCGTTGGTTAGATCCAGTGACAGACCCAAAGAGTGTGAGTTCAATACCCGGTTCAGAGGGAAAATTAGCAGGAGATAACTGATAACTGACATCCATCAAACATGGCTCGTGGAACTAGAACAGTCTACCCCAGTGATCGAAATAAAGGGTTCGGTTCGAAATTCCAACCACCTGAAGACGGCAGGAGCGTACAACGGCCGAAACGTTGTGATAAAAATGGCGACAAAGATGAGGACAATAGTCCTGTGGGATTCACGCTACCCCCACCTTCATTGTGACGCACGCGCGACATTTTCACCCCTTCCTCTCACGTTCGGTCAGTCATAGTAGTAAACCGTCGTCTTAGCCGAGGATGAGGAAGAATTTATTTTTCGCGCGCTTTTGCGTGACGTCACGGCAAATTTGGCGTTTCAAAAATTAGTCGCCCCCGGGTCGCTTGACCTGACCGGGTCGGCTCACTTTCCTCTCGCCGGTGAACCCATAGATACTGGCAGAGAATTTTATTCGGCAAAACCTTGCCTAGACCTCATGGCTCGTCTCGGTATCTTAATACATACGACACGGTCGTGTCACCTTCATGACAGAAGCTAACATCTACCGAGATCTCAATCCCAGGAACTTCCAACCTGATGAACGAGCATTTTTCACATTCTTCGAACTCATACTCTCAGAACCTGTTACTTTAAAAAGAACTACATACACTCACAATCATAAACTCTCGCAGTGAGTATTTTCCTTGCCGTATGTTACAATGCATTACAACTGACTTTCTGAACATTTCTTCTCGAAGAACTCCTTCCCGCCATAGTCATCTTTGATTTGAATTTTGGCGCAGGATCTATTCTCATTCACTACAACATTTCCAGTACATTTACTGAAGGTCTTCACAGAAGACAACTTACCAATCTGCTTGGCCTCTTCTTCAACATTTCCCAGTACATTTACTGAAGGTCTTCACAGAAGACAATTTACCAATCTACTTGGCCTCTTCTTCAACTACATTTCCAGTACATTTACTGAAGGTCTTCACAGAAGACAATTTACCAATCTACTTGGCCTCTTCTTCAACTACATTTCCAGTACATTTACTGAAGGTCTTCACAGAAGACAATTTACCAATCTACTTGGCCTCTTCTTCAACTAATATTTCCAGTACATTTACTGAAGGTCTTCACAGAAGACAATTTACCAATCTACTTGGCCTCTTCTTCAACTACATTTCCAGTACATTTACTGAAGGTCTTCACAGAAGACAATTTACCAATCTACTTGGCCTCTTCTTCAACTAATATTTCCAGTACATTTACTGAAGGTCTTCACAGAAGACAACTTACCAATCTGCTTGGCCTCTTCTTCAACTACATTCCCAGTACATTTACTGAAGGTCTTCACTGAAGACAATTACATTTCATTCTCTACAACATTTCCAGTAACCTTACTGAAGACAATCTACTTGGCCTCTTCTTCAACTACATTCCCAGTACATTTACTGAAGGTCTTCATTGAAGACAAACTACTTGTTAAACTCTAATAAAATCTATGTTTGTTCTTAACCTTTCGTTGTTTTGCCTGTCTACTTCTTTTCACTTTGTACGTTTGTACGGTGGAAAGAGCACGTCTTTATATTTTCTTTATTCTTACTTTGATTGTGGATTCGGTAGTGGTGTGTGGTGTCTGGCACAAGGCCATTCCGTAAACCAGCGCTGCAACCCTGTCGTGGTCCGCAACAGTCCGACTAATGTAAATACTGTACATAATACCTCAACTCAGAAATATAGACATATATCAAGATGTATTATTTTTAATTGCTTTTTGAACGTACTTATAATTTATAAAAAATATATGAAAATATTTATATTGCGACCATATAGAAGTATTAGTAACTAGGGTTCCCCCCAAATTCTCTGTACTCAGAAGTGTTCCGCTTCTGAAAAAGTTTGTGAAACTCTGTTCTAGAGTGGTTTGTGGATGTTTAAATGAATCCTAATTGAGCTTCCAAACCCGGCCTCTAAAGAAACATAAAATAAAATCACATTCAATAATAAAATCGTCGATAATAGCTAAAAGATTAGTCGAAAGTGATCGGATATTTATATTTATTCTATGTCAACTGTTCATTATCTATCTATCTATCTATCTATCTATCTATCTATCTATCTATATATATATATATATATATATATATATATATATATATATATATATATATATTTGGTGTATAGTTTTTGGTCTATCCCCCTTCCTATATCAAGATATAACTTCCGTTAACAGATTTAAAGTGTCACTGTTTAGATTTCAGCGAAAATTTAAATTTGAAACAATAGAAATGTTACATCTAACTCTCTGCTGTCTCTCTACCCCCTACACCGCTCCCATTTAGTTAATTTCCTTATTATTGCCCGTCATAAATGTGTAAATTTATTTTCATTTTTTCATTTCAACATTTGGAAATAAATCTGATGATCCACTCTCCTTTAAACGGGCTGTGGTGAAATAATTTATTATATGGAACCTTAAAGCATTCTGTTTTTATTTAAATTATTAGCTCTGATTTACATTGAGCTCTCTGGATTCTATCCTCATTGGGTCTTCCCATACGGATTACCTAGTTTTTCGTAAACTAAATATATATATATATATGTTTATTCATATATATTCTTGTCTCTTCAGATTTATGCCATTCTCTGTCTACTTATGTTCATATATATATATATATATATATATATATATATATATATATATATATATATATATATATACACACATAAACAAATATATATACATAAACAAATAATTTGACTCACATAAATAAATAAACAAATAAACGACTTCCGGTAAAATAACAGTCAAAATAAACTACCCACAATAAGCTATATAAACAAATTCTTACTACGTTAAAAAAAACACCGATCAAAATAAAAAAATGAATAAATAGATAAAAAATAAAAATAAATAAAAACAATCAAAATAATTTGACCCAAATAAATAAATAAACAAATAAAAGACTTCCGGTAAAATAACCGCCATAATAGACTACCCAGAATGCATCACTGACCCGTATATATAAATAACCGAGAAAAATAACAGCACTCGTGGCCTGACGATTACATCTAGCATGAAACAGACTGTCGCCTCTAAAGGTTGAGTATGTTCAGTTTTATATTTACAAACGCTCTATCTCTCATATTGAGCACTTTATCCCATAAATATAGCACACATTAAGACTATATTTCTTCATATATATATATATATATATATATATATATATATATATATATATATATATATATATATATTATAATAAAATGGAAGAACAGTAAGATATATAATCTGGTATACTTATTGATTTTTTTTATTTTTACAAAGCAGAGCTCAATGTAAATTTACAGAGCATAAATATTATAAATTAACTGACTATCTATTTATTTCTATTCATATGTATATATATATATATATATATATATATATATATATATATATATATATATATATATCTTTGACTATACATTATCTATCTACATATCTATCTAGCTAGCTAGCTAGATAACTACCGCATTCGATTCATATGTATCTATCTATCTATCTACTTTATCTATCTATCTATCTATCTATCTATCTATCTCACCTTTCAGTCTAGCTATTATGATAATTCTCTCTCTCTCTCTCTCTCTCTCTCTCTCTCTGTTCATATAAATTTATTGATTTATCAATATATACTATATTTTTATATGTGACGATATATTTTCAAAGGCATACACCCACGGACACATATAGACAAACACACGCCTATTCGAACATCATCTATTTCTACCACCATATGTCCAGAGCTATATTCATATTCCCATAAGATTTACATATTTCTCACCCAGTAAATCGGTACGATCTCATTTTTCCCGGGATATAGATCTACAGATTCCACGGATTAATCGCCTTCGCCTAATCTACGTCATGCAACCAATTCTCTTTCGACTTTGCCGTTTGCCCTTCCCGATTCGTCCAGAATCACATTAAACATTTCTCTTCTATACATTACGACATTGGAATTACACTTATTCGTTGTTATGAATTATATTCCCTTCGATCTGCCGGCACTCTCTTCCGGGATCCATGGCTGCGACTTAGGGAAAGGCTAGCAATTTAGGAGTATGAACAAATGCCGATTTGTCGAGGGGTTGCTGGACGTGGTACCATTGAGAGTTAAAGTTATTGCGGGCGGCCATGTTTATTGCGGGCGGCCATGTTTATTGCCTAATGCATAAATCATGCCAGTAAATAGAAAAAGGGGAGTATTTAATGGAGAAGAAAATGTCGCGTCACTTTTCAGCGTTCTGTGTGAAGCGGCATGCGCCTCTGAAAGTGAAAACGAATGCATTACAAGGAATATGGCAATAGACGATGTTTACAAATGGCTTCAGTTGAAACCAGAATAACCAGATTAAAATAACCGATGGAAAAATGCTACACGTTATAAATAAATATATATGTGTCAATTACGGATATATATATATATATATATATATATATATATATATATATATATATATATATATATTATAAATTAACTTATCTAAAATATGGTTTTTCGCTACAGAGTAATAACCCTGTTTTAAAAACTGAAGCTTCAAATTTAATTACAGTGTAACCCGGATATAAGAGAGATTTTTCTGGTCCCATATTAGAGCCTGTGTTAATAAAACAAAATAGAACAAACCCGGATATAAGAGAACCCCGGATATAAGAGACTTCTTCTCCGGTCCCGACAACTCTCTTATATCCGGGTTACACTGTATATAATTAAATTAAAAGCATTTGTTACGTTTCATCTTCAAGCATTATATTGGAATCCAATATTCGCTTGAAGATGAAACGGAACTAATAATTTTAAATCCGTTAATTTATAATATTTATACTCTGTAAATTTACATTGAGCACTGTTTTGTATAAATAAATAAATCAATAAGAACACCGGATCGTATATCTTACTGTTCTGTCTTTTTTATGTTTTATTTTCCGAACACGGTTAACACATTGTGGCCTTGTTCGTAGTTGATATTATTAATAGTTGGCTTTTTCTTTTTTTATTACTATGGCTCTCATTATTTTTATTCTTTTTTTACAGGTGGATGAAGTTATTATGTCTGTGTTTTCTACTAGTATATTTCAAATCGAGTTTGGTAGGTTTATGTATGTGTTTAAATAGGTTCTAATAGATCTCTGGTCAGATAGGTGTCACGAAAGGCATCGGTCACACAACTACATGCCTGTCCAGACGCCTTACGTTGCATAAATATATATAAGAATATATTAAAATAATATGAAAGGACAGTGATATTTATGATCCAGAGTTCTTAGCATTTGTTTTCATTAAAAAAAACAGTGCTCGATACTTCAGTAAAGTATAATATTATAGTTATTTAAAAAAAAAAATGTTTCCATCGCGACGCAGATATTCCTGTTCCAAAACTGAAACTTCGATCCCAAATTTAACAATAAAAATTAAACTTGAAATCCAGAGTTTAGTTCCATTGTCAAGTGATGCTAAGAATAACTTCCTAAGAAATTGATTTACATTATTCATAAGCGTAGATAATCTTAATAATTTGAGTTGTTAGGGTTAAGGAAAATTCAATTTATTTTAATTAGGGGTGGTTGGCTTTTAACTTTTTAAGACAACTTATGTATCCAATGTATGCTGATTACAAAGTCGGCTCAGTTTAGGTGGGTGTTTGTTCATTGACACAGACTTCCTTTTTCAAGCAGACTTCTTGATACAGTCTACGTTTTCAACACATCGTCTGGGTTTCAATGGCAATATATTTGGCATTTTTATTTCTTTATTAAATTCTTATATTTATAAATATAGACAAAGATTTTCTTAAAGGGCCATTTAAATATGATTAAATCATATTTTTAATATTTAAATTTTTATTCTTACAGATTTAAAGTACTATATTCATTTTATTTACTAATAGAGTAAATATGAGATTATAACATTTACATATTAGAATTTAATTATAAATATGCGTACAAAGAATGAATTAAAAAATGGAAATAACATCAGACTTACTTCAATAATAATAAATATCGCAACCAAACATCCGTAACTAAATATGTTTGGCTTTTAAAAGAAACCAATAAAACACCAAAAGTGTAATGGAAATTAATAAAAATTACAAGAGTTTGTAGATCTTTAAATGACCCATGCCCTTTGTTCATACATGAAAAATTATACATCATTAAGTTTCTGGAAAATAGAAATTTATTCATTCAAAGAAAGAAATAGCAGTTTTCTGTAGACACTATCAAATATTTTCCATAAATAATAATTAATTAAAAAATAAATTAAAAATGAGGAAAACACGTATATTTATATGTTGAGTGTCTGCATGTGCTCAGATCCGAGAGAGGCAGAGAATTAGTTCAACTAGAACTGTCTTACAAAACTACAACAATTGATACCTAAAGACTACAGATGACTTGATTATGATCTGTGTCAAAGAACCTGAAAGTAGTAAGCGACTTTATTCAGTAATAAAGAAAGTCAACATATTCAAAATAGAGTTTCAAATAGGTGAAGAAAAAGTAAAAGTAAAGCACAATACACCGACTGAAGAGAAAAAACACTTAAAAAAGAAAGCAAAAGCAAATGCAACCGACTAGATGCAGAAACGATGGCAAAATAAACCGCTTCTCGCTCAATACTCTGTCCGTGCCAAACAAGCTGATGTAGACAAACCCCGTACCATTCAGTGGTTACGTAGTGCAGGGTTAAAAGCTGAAACTGGAGGTTTTATTCTTGCTGCCCAGGATCAGTTAACTAGAAATTATCAAGCACACATAGTGAAAAATAATGTTAACCCAAAATGCAGGTTCCGTGATAAATAATAAAATATATTTTTTATCAGGTTATTCAGCACGCACTGAATATAAAACCCCGCATGACAGAGTTGGCCAATACCTGCACTGGAAAATCTGCAGCTCTCCCGAAAGGAAACTGAAAGAATTTGGTATGAACACCCTAGAGATAGGACCTGTAACAATTTTATGGGACTTCGCAATACACACAGACAAAACAATCTATAAAGCTAATCGCCCTGGCATCGTTATTAGAGATAGCAAACGACAATAAATGGCCTCCTTATTGATATGGAAGCCCCTGCAGACTGCAATGTATCTTTGAAAATCTTCAAAAAGCTATCAAATTACAACGGCCTTGAAATCAAAATCTCAAAAATGTGTCACACGAGAACATCAAAAATCGCTTGTTGAAGTTGGAGCCCTCTAATTATTTGGAAAAGATTCCAATAAACTCAATGAATGGATTCCTGGCAGCCCATGCGTTAAAGAAATAAAAAGGGCGTTATCTTTATAAAATATGTATGATTTTTTTTTTTATTTATTTTTTTAATTGCTCAGTGAAAAATATCTTGCTGCCATTTCTGACCGTAGTTCTCTGGTCGGGACCCAGAAAGATATTAGCACACACCAATAATTAAAGGAAATAAAATAATAATAATTCTCTAATTTTCCACTAGCCATGGCTCTGATGCTATCTGATCTTGAATTTTAGGTGTGTTTTGTCTCGAAGAATTAAGATGTGCTACAGAAAATATCCTCTTCATTAGCACAGATTTACTTGTCCATTGCCCAACCGTAAACATTATCTCGAGTCTATGTGTATGTCTGTTTATAAGCGATTGAAATATATTAGCCTTTTGTTTGCTTGTCGGAAGGGTTGGTTTTTAATGTTTGAAAGACAGAGCAGCCTAAGAAACTTGGGAATTACATCTAGATACTTTCAAACACCCTCCAGTCCGAAACCGTTAAAGCAAACTCGGTGAAATATAACGCAAAAAGTGAAAATAACATTGGCATCTCATTTGAACAGATACACAAGGTGCGATGGATACATTGCCGGCTAAATGGCACAAAATGTGAAAATAACATTGAAATCTCATTTAACTGATACATTTACCAAAATTACAAAAAAAAATATCTTTAAATACTAAAGAGAAAATGTATTCAATAAAATCGCGAATAACTTCAAACACGGCCTCGGGAATATTTAGAAATCTCCTGCGTCTCTTATGGATGGTCTCCTCGTTTACGTTGATAGATGCTGTCACAATCCCTGCCTTCAGTTCATCTTTGGTCTTACAAGGAATTTTGTTGGTCACTGCGCCGAACATATAATAATCAAGGGTATTGCAGTCTGAGAATTTAGGTTGCCAGATATAAGTGTTGATGTGGTTGCAAAAATTTTCTGACTGCCACGTCTGTGTTCCCTTGCTTGTTTGGCACTGTACAAAGTCCTGTTGCAAGATATAGGGTCTTCCAGCAATCAGCCTCTTGAACCAGGGAAGCACTACCTACTCAAGGCACTTGATGTAGGCCTCCATGTTTAGTCTGGTGCCCTCGCCAACAAATCCGAGAGTTCTTTTATTCATAACAACGATCAGAATGAGTTTTCTGACCAGCCTAACTTTCGTAATCAACATTATAGTCATACAAAACTTTCCGAATTCTCTGCACTGTCCCCAGATGTAAACCCCAAAACTCTGAAATGTTTGTATTGGAGCTTCCGGAGCGAATGCCAAGCAGTATAGCATGCCGTTTTCAAATTTCTGGCGAAGTGAATTGTGTCATGGTGTTCTTTTTTCACAGCCATGTCCAACTGTATCTACTATACTGTGCTGTCGACAAAATAAAAAAAAACAACAGACAAGGCGCATGTGCCAAATTAAAAATATAATAGGCTGACCATTTACCTTTCTATCTATGAAAATAAAAACTGTTTTAAAAAAAAATCGAAAAAGTGATGTTTTTAAATCATTTCATCCAAAGCGAGGCAATAATATCACTAAGACGAAAGGAGTTACTGGGAGGGAAAGAAAACCAGAAGACGTTCCCGAGGAGAAAGCAGAAACAAAAAGAACAGGATTACAAAATACTGAAAATGTTGATTTTGTGACTGTAAGTTTCACCGTATCCAAGCCCCGGGGCCGCTCGTGGTAGATGGTTATGTTAAGGAGTAGTTTATATGGATATGGTGGGAAGAAAACTGTTAACTCTAGTTTTGAAGATGTTAAGATTATAGTAATCGGGGAAACAACATCTTGGGAGTTAGTTCCACAGAGCAGTGGTTTGCTGGAAGAAGCCGTTTAAGTAGAACTTAATTCTCGCCGATGGAATACAGCAGGAATGTGACTATTTTCCTACAATGTAAGTAGCATGGCGGACCCTTGCCTTGAATGTTAGATCTGCCGGGACCAAGAAATCCGAGCACTTTCCATGGAAGTAGCGACAGAACAGTGAGAGGCTCGCCACATCAAAAAATACTCGTAGGTTCTTTTGAAATTTATCAAGACTAGAAAGTGAGGACTGCGCGTGTCACGCCCAAGATCGACGTTGCATTTAACTTTTTAAAGAGCGTAACTGACAGGAAAGGATGAAACCGGAAGAGATTTCCATAGGCGAGAATTGCGAGAGAAGAAACTATTAGAATAGAACTTACGGTTGCATCTAATTAATTCAACAGCTTAAACGATGACAATACGTTGACAATATGTCTAAATTCATACGGTTGATGCACAAAGGATAAAAATACTCATTCGGATAATTCCAAGGAAAATAAATATAGAAAAAACACAGGGAGTCCAGGTCACGGCGGTCGGGAAGTAAATTCAAAACGCCAGGTCAATACCGATAACATTGCAGATTATTTGGAACGACCGCATGTAAACGTTTCACTTTATTCTAGCCAGAAGTCCTGATCTAGTTTACGTCGAGAAAGAAAGAATTCTTGTTAAACTCTGGACATTGATATTGTCTCAAGGTGGAAATGAAAGTAAAGAGGCTGGGGAACTGTATTAATCTTCTCAGATAAGGCATGGAATCCTGGAAGTCAATGTTCGGATCATAATCCGAAAATCTTTATGTTGGAATTTGACATAAAACAGACAGATAACCCCCGTAGACTATTTACATTATTCGGACTATTGGATCTAATTAACGCCTTTATCCACTGTGCCATGTGTCCTTGACACAGTGGATAAAGTCGTTAGTTAGATCCAATGACAGGACCCAAAGAGTTTGAGTTCAATACCCGGTTAAGGCAGTGGAGAACTTGAAGAGGGGAATTAACACGAGATAACTGATAACTGACATCCATTAAAACATGGCACGTGGAACTTGAACAGTCTACCCCATTGAGCGAAATATAGGGTTCAGTTCCATAATTCCAGCACCTGAAGAAGGCCGGAGCGTACAAGGGCCGAAACGTTGTAATAAATATGGCGACAAAGATGAGGACAATAGTCCGAATAATGTAAATAGTGTACATAATGCCTCATCTCAGAAATATAGACAGATACTAAAGGGCCGAAACGTTGTAATAAATATGGCGACAAAGATGAGGACAATAGTCCGAATAATGTAAATAGTGTACATAATGCCTCATCTCAGAAATATAGACAGATACTAAAGGGCCGAAACGTTGTAATAAATATGGCGACAAAGATGAGGACAATAGTCCGAATAATGTAAATAGTGTACATAATACCTCCTCTCAGAAATATAGACAGATACTAAAGGGCCGAAACGTTGTAATAAATATGGCGACAAAGATGAGGACAATAGTCCGAATAATGTAAATAGTGTACATAATGCCTCATCTCAGAAATATAGACAGATACTAAAGGGCCGAAACGTTGTAATAAATATGGCGACAAAGATGAGGACAATAGTCCGAATAATGTAAATAGTGTACATAATGCCTCATCTCAGAAATATAGACAGATACTAAAGGGTCGAAACGTTGTAATAAATATGGCGACAAAGATGAGGACAATAGTCCGAATAATGTAAATAGTGTACATAATACCTCATCTCAGAAATATTGACAGATACTAACCCCCGTAGATTCAGCTGTTACGCCATATCTGCTTCTCCGGTAGATGTGAGTTCAATCGTTGGGTAAAGATTATCAGAAAAGTCACATATTCTGCGGCAGTGGAAAAACGCGTAAGCGACATTTCGAATCGAATGTAAAGTCTTCGTTGCAAGACACACTTAACATCAAAAACGGAAATATAGAGATCTAAGCCTGAATAAATGACTCATTTGAATATATCCCGAGAATGCCCATGAGTTCGACAGGTGCCTGAATAAAGCTGCTAATTACAACGGGCGAACCATTGTAGATATAAAACTAACAGACGTGTACTTGTGTCATTTGATGTAAAGATATGGAATTTGTGGTCATTTTTGCACCGTTATACCTGGATCAACTTTCATACCCAATCATGTTTGTTTTCATATTCCTCTACATTCCTTCTCCTCATCATGATCATTATGATCTTCTTCTAAAATTATTATTATTATTATTATTATTAGTAGTAGTAGTAGTAGTAGTAGTAGTAGTAGTAGTAGTAGTAGCAGCATCATTTGCTTTGATTCCTGTTGTATATACATTTACTTTCTGTTCCCAACCAGAGACCTAAGGTCAGAAATAGTTTCATAACATTCTCCCCTGATCATTTTTTAAAAAAAATCAAAACCTAAGAATACAGATATTTTACATAGATAAAGATCGTCGTGTACTGTACTTGTGAGCATTATTGCTATTATTTTATTTTATTTTATTTCTTTTCATTTCTGATGTATAGTCATTTGTTTCTGGTTCCCAACCAGAGATCTAATGTCAGAAATGGCATCATGACATTTTCCACTTAGCATTTTTGAGATACAATAACAAATCCTGCAGTAAAAAAAAGACCCCTAAGATCACATTTCTTTTACATAGATAAAACTATTCTTAATGCGCGGGGTGTACTTTAGAGAATAATTCTTTTGTATTTCTTTAAGGCTTGAACAGCCAGGAATCCCGTCAATGAATTGAAGAATGTTGCTTGTTTCAAGAAAAAGAATAAGTATGGTTAGTCAAGACAGACGTGATCAATGGTTGACACAAACTATTGGCCTATAATCTATCTGTTTCAAATGTTTGGCATGAGATATGTAAACCCATCAGTGATCAATTCTTGAATTTGGGATTATCAATAAGCATTAACAGAGTTGTATGGATTTATGACACGTGATAGAGCCAGAAATTGGGCACATTGTCATTTCATGGGGATTTCCATTTCCGGGATTTTGTTAGAGCTTGACTAACATTAGTCATAGTTATCTTTTCCCATTCTGGTAGGTCAAGCAGAATAGCGAACGATGAATAACCATCATTCGTTCTTCAGGTTGGATCCATTCTGCATTGGGCTTATATTCTGTTGGACTGCTCCCCACATTTCTGCAACTTGTCAATAGTGGCTTTTTAACATGCAGAAATTTTCCAATGTCCCTATAAAATTCCTTAAGATCAATTTGAAATATTTTATTTTGGCAATAGAACCTACAATGTTTTTCCCATCGTCTTGTATTCTGTGCTTTTACCTGCAGTTTCCGTTTTAGCATTTCATTGATTAATGAAATTTCATTTAGTGATTTAATCTTTCTGCATCTGCGTGTATTTAAGTTTCTTGAAAATTTCATCTACTATCGAAATCTTATATTTGATTTCCTTTATATCTCGCATCACTTTAGCATTCCAAAATTGGTCTCATTGTCTGTTGTTTGATCTTTTCATTGTATTGACCGCAGGCTTCTCAGTAGCGGCTAAAGCTGATGCGTATATGACGTTGTTACCCTCCGCGATGTTTCCCAGTGGTTTGTCCGTTAACAGTTTTTTCCAGTGTAGCGTTGTATATTTGAACATTGTGTATATTGCACTGTATCGTATGAATTTTTGGGAGCTGGTATCTATCTGACATTTGTCTGAGAGTTACTCTGCTAAGTACTTTTCTGTTTTTTCGCTTCGGTGATTTCACATCTGTTATTTTCAAGGAATTCTACCCTAATGTCGTTTGACTCATCTTCAGTGACATAGTCCGGATAACTGCACTTTATGTCACAGGTAGATTAGTAGGTGATTAAATACTTTCTCGTTTACTTTTATCATTAGGTATCATTGTTTAGTTCATGCGTAAGGAGGATTAAGGACAGACAAAACAGAACGGGAGTCAGGGAGTCTCATTGAAAGAATTCTCGTCGGATATTCAGGCGTTTGGAGATGGCAGTGCCTCTGGTGTGATTAGGTATAATGTGGTTTTTCACATTCTCATGCTATGTTTAACGAAATTTACTATCACATAAGAGACTTTGAACATTTCCAAAGTCTTTTATTATTATTATTATTATTATTATTATTATTATTATTATTTATTTCCTTTGATATCTGCCGTTGACACATTTCTTTCCTGGTCCCGCCCAGGGACCTAAGGTTAGAAATGGTATCATGACATTTTCCACTGACAAAAAAAAAAAATAATTATTACATAGATAAAGCCCTTCGTAAAGTATGGGCTGTACTTGTCAGAATAATTTTTTGCATGACTTTGAGGCATGGACTTCCAGGGATCCCATCAATTAGTCTACTGGAATCTTTTCCAACCAATCCTAAGGCTCCAACTACAACGGGGATTGTTGATGTTCCCATGTGCCACATTTTTGAGATTTCCATTTCAAAGTCCTTGTATTTTGACAGCTTTTCAAATATCTTCAAAGATACATTGCAGTCTGCAGGGACTGCCATATCAATAAGGAGGCACTTATTTTGTTTGTGGTCTTTAATAACAATGCCTGGGCAGTTGGCTTTGATTGTTCTGACTGTGTGTATTGTGTAGTCCCATAGAATTGTAACAGGTCCTATCCCCGTAACCGGGTCTGGGTGGTGTTCGTACCAGTTTCTTTCAGTTTCCTTCCTGTAGAAGTTGCAAATTTTCCAGTGCAGATATTGGACCACTCTGTCATGCCGGGTTTTATATTCAGTGGGTGCCAATATCGTGCAACCTGATACAATTATTATTATTATTATTGTGGTGCCAAACATTGATGTAGTCTATAGAAATTTTGTTCTTGAGTTATGATATTACGAATTTGGTACTTGGTTCTTTCATTATTTATAAAACTATGTTCGGATTTGCTGGACTCATTGGCATCATCGTTTTTTTAAAGCATTTCAACCCACTCAAGGCGGGAGTACCACTAGCACGCAAGGGGTTAAAGAGTGTAAAAGCAAGAGTAAAAGGTCTATTTCAGGAAAGGATATAGAGAAGGACGAGATCGGGATCAAAGCATCAGAAGATGTCGATTGGCATACATTTAAACTTTTGAAGGCCATAGTTATCAGGAAAGCAAGATGAAGGGAGTTCCTGTTATACACGTTCACCGTAGACTGAATGTAGACTCCAACGTAGGAAGTAATCTGTTCAATGAAACAACACCAATATCTAGTAGCAGCTGTTCAATAATTCTTAAGGTCTTCCATAAAAGAAGTCGGCAGTGAATATTCGGAGAAAACAAAATGGCCGCCTTTATACACGTCGGATTGAATATTTTAAGTCTTTTGTTTGGTTATCCTTCTATTGGCGAACTATAAAATGAGTCAGCTCATTTCGGTTGGCTCACTAGTATAAAGGGTATCCCAAAAGAAGTAACAGTTCCACTATCAGGAACTGCGAGAGAAGAATCTTTTGGTGTAGAAGAGGCTGTTACATTTAACTGTTTGAACAGAAAAAGGGCAGGACCGAGATGACTACCTAATATCCCGCTTCAATTCATGCAGTTGGGGAACCAGTGTAAATAGCTCGTCAAAAGAGTTATCATAAAAATAATTGTAGTCTGTGAGTAAGTTTTGAACAGAGAAATTCCACAATAAAGTGTGCCATTTAAGTAGCCTTACCTCTCTAAGCAGGAGGAATGGCTGATAGGACTAAATATAATTTGTCTATGATTTATACTACGTAGTATTAAACCGATCTGATTTTTTTAGCCTTGGCACACATATTTTATAAATTTTGTCCTCGATTGAATCTGAAGGGCGACGACCGATATCCCATTCGTCCTTTTTCGTTGTGATTTCTTTGTCAGGCCTGTTTGGTTGTCATATGTTTCGATCAAAAACTTTCTGGTGAGTATTTCCCACTCTTATCCTTACACTTCCTCCTCTTTGTTTCTTACTGTTCAAAAGTTTCAGGATCCCCTGGTAATTTATTAAATTGGTCCCAAAAGTAGTTGTTTTGTACCTAAAATAAGAGAAAATTATTACACACATTTAAAATAGTAAGATATGATTTATCATTAGGCATTATATTTTGACATAAAGAAGAAACGTATTTCATGATTACATTTTGCTCTCGTCAAAATATCTTCCTTTAGTTTTGATTACTGCAACACAAATCTTTGGCTTTCGTTGCAAAAGTTTCTCAAATTATAAGTCTAATAATTGGTTCCATTCTTTTTTCAATGACTCTAAGAGGTGTTTTAAATTTTTGGGATGGATCACTCTTCTGTCAAGTTCATCCTATGCTAATTGGAAGGCTTCAAACTTTTGAACTGTAGCGTATTTGAAATATATATTTATATATACTTTTTAATGTCTGTTCTTAAAATTGAAACAATCATTTCATATACACCATAGATTTTTAGAATATATATGTTAATGCTGTTTACGTTTGTTTTCAGATCTCATAGAAATTATTTCCATGTCGTTTCCTTTGACATTCGTTTAATTTGCCATATATAATTGTATAGTCAATTCGATTACTTCCCATTTTGAAGGGTCTCATTCTGCATGTGAATTTACGTTGAATGTTTGGCTAGCTATCCTTGTTGCCTCTGGCCTTTGTTACAGAAACACAAACAAAGAACTGTACCGGGTTACACGAACCACATCGCTCGAGGAGTTTCCACAGTTGTAATAGCTAAAATCTAATTCAACGCTCATGTAACTCAGAGAGAAAATAACGACTTCAGGATGTTGATTTTCGATACTACTTTCAAATAAAGGGTAGAAATGAAAGTCCCCAAAATACTGGGAAGATCGATAAGCGATACTGGACTTTCAAAAACCTATTTTCCTGAAAAAAAAAACTTCAAGAGAAAGACAAACCGACTGAAGAATTGGCTGCTTGTTCAATGAATGCCAAATAATTCCTTAAAAGTAAAAGGTTATTATTAAAATTACCATTTGTAATTCTCCATTTCTTTCTTAGCTTAGGCAGCTCAAACATCATTACCAAAACCAAACCATCATTACCAAAAATACTTGACTCTAAGACTTTACGTATTATCATTAACTTCATAGGCAATCATGTTATCATGATGATATTACGATTCGAATAAAAAAATATATATATATATCTGACGTCCTTTCTACCCTAGTCCCTGTGTGATACAGGCACGGGTCAGCGTATTTCTTTTCGATTAAAATTCCTCTTCCTTTCTGCGGTAGACTGGTTGCCAAGCAAGGCTATAAGGCTCAGTCTGTCCTGCTATTTAACCTATAGGTGGGGATAAATATGGATTCATACCTTCCCGAAGGGTATTTGTTAATGTAACGCATTCGATGGAATTTGAACTCGATCCAGCAGTGAATATTCGGAGAATATTTGTAGGGTATTAAAAAAAGAAAAAGAAAAAAATGTCTGTTCCCAGCTCACATCATGGACAGTACCTCGGTTAGAGACTTTTGTCAGCTCGTCTTTAAAAAAAATGACGACGTTATAAATTATTTTAATTGCTTTCATCTTCTTTTTCTTTCTGCGATTTTGTGATGGCAAACAGTCTGGCTAAATTATGCTAACTAAGTAACCAAACTCTCTTATTTCCGAAGAGAATACTCTATTAATAATATTCGGGTTGGCAAAAAATGTATTCAAGTATTTTTCCCTATTTTTTTTGGGGGGGGGGACTCAGGCGCTCCTCAAATATGAAATAAAATACATCAGATGTGAAACATCAAATTCACAAATTAAATTTAACTTTAAAGACAAAAAATAAATGTCTCTATTATTTATTTGCTTTTCCATCGTCAAATTTTCAAATTTACCTATAAATAACTGTACGTTATTCCTTCATTTACAAAGTCTCGTTCGAGTTTTTTGTTCTGATCTTCTGACGTGATTTGGTAAGTCGTTATTTTCGGCACTTAATTTCTTTACTTTTTATTCATTTACTTTTCCACAAATCTATTTTTGTTTTTGACTTGTTAAGTTATGATTCAGCCATCGATTCAGCGGTTGGTCGAAACGGGACAGATACTAAATGTCGTTGAAAATATCATAACGTCTCAAAAGTGTTTTCCCTTTTTACGAAGAACTTCTTCAAAGCATATATCATGTTCCCAGTTCTCTGCGATTCAACAATGTTATTCAAAATATTTTTTATCTATTCGTGTATATCAAACGTGACCTCAAGTGGAACTCGTACATCCGACCAATCGCTAAAGATGCAGGTAAAATATTCGGCTCCATTTACCGTTCTAGTAAGTACCTGAGACCTCATGCTATCCCCCTCCTTTATAAGAGCCAGATCAGATTGAAAATGGATGAACAGATGTCCCCTCGGAGAGGCCAAGTGCCTTGAGAGATTATTCGGTCTTAAACTCACAACTGACCTCACGTGGGACTGGTACGTACGAGCCATCGCAAAAAATGCAGTTAAAATATTCAGCTCCCTATACCACTCCAGTAAGTACCTGACTCCTCATAGTATCTTCTATCATTACAAGAGCCAGATGAGGCCGAAAATAGAGTAATGTTGTCATATTGGCCGGGAGTTAATTTTCCCAGTCTCGACAGATTTCAAAAACGTCTCCAGGTCCTTATGAATTTAAATTTATTTACCAATCTCCAACCTCTGTCGCACAGACGGGAATTACCGCCTTTCTACACTATATAGTTGATGAAGTATGAACACAGCCAAACTGTGCTGACCGTGTTTGTGAAATACAAACATTCATATAACTCTAGATACATATAACAAATAAAATTTTGGAAAAGTCAATACATTCAGTTAAAAAGAAAAGGAAATCCCTCTATAATAATTGCTAAGAGAATAGCCGAAAGCGCCCGGAGATCCATAAATATCCGGAGAATTTCTATATAAATTATGTCCAGAAAAGGAAAAAATTATAAGAACAAAAGAAAGAAAAAATAAATAGAAAACTTAACCTCAGTATATTGCCTCTTGTTTTAACTTGTATAAAAGAGGGATTGCTGACCAAATACACAATTATATATATATATATATATATATTCCCCACCAATATACTTTGTCCATTCTTCTTTTTTTTAATATATAATTTACTCTATTTACCTCGATTTAGTTCTGTTGAGCGAGGTACGAAACCGGTTAGCTGGCCCGTTTTTCATTTTTAGTTTTTATTATCATGAGCGGTAATAATAAAACTATTTTTTGTCACTGTGTGTTTATCTAAATCTAAAAATAAACACGCTAAAATTCACCTTCATATCTGCCGTGCGCCGACGGCTTACTGGTAGAAATTCCGACTGATGCAAATTCAGTCGGGTTTCGATCCTAGCTAGAGGCAACCGGACGTCTAGCCACACTGATGAGCTGTGAAACAACGAAACAGTCTGTATGTGGATGACAAATATATATATATATATGTATATGCAAGGTACTACGGTTAAGTTTTTTATTTAATTTTTCTTGTGTACGAACAAGAGCTTTCTTTGCTGGACAAAGGGTGTGTAAGAACTGTCCAATAGCACTCGGAAAAATAAAACATTTGGACAGTTCTTACACACCCTTTGTCCAGCAAAGAAAGCTCTTGTTCGTACACAAGAAAGATTAAATAAAAAACTTATCCGTAGTACCTTATATATATATATATATGTGTGTGTGTGTGTGTGTGTGTGTGTGTGTGTGCAGGTAACTAATACGACACGTTTATACTTTTAACATATTTTATTTCATTTCAGCCTCATCACGTGTACTTTTCTCTCAACCAGCGATCTATCTATCTATTCATATATATGTTAATAGTATACATATACCTACGTTTGATGTGCGACTCGAATTTCATTGGTTACCCAATTCATCGGGCACGGGATATTGGTGTCTTGGCTAAATTTGGTAATTATTTATATGCTTACCATCCTAAGCTGCCAGCACACGCGTATAGAGACGCTAATATCAAGTTATTTCATAACCCTATACCTATACCTATACCTATATATATATATATATATATATATATATATATATATATATATATATATATATATATATATATATATATATATATATGTATAATAGATAGATAGATATTAAGAGACCCTAAATAGATTGACATATAGATATTAACAGATTTTAGATAGATACATAGATACGATATACATATTTATATATATATATATATATATATATATATATATATATATATATATATATATATATATATATATATATATAGGGAAGAGTTTATACTTGTTCCAACGAGAGAAAAGCATATATTTTAAAAAGAAAAGAGAAACCGTAAACGGTTTTGGTTGTAATGTGGATTTTTAAAAAATATATATTTTGCTTTATTTTCCATAATTTTGCAACACGTATTTCGGGTCTCGCAACCTTCTTCAGGCAAAGAGCATATATTTACACATATTATTAAAATGAATCAATGTTCCTCATGTTTTTCGATATTAAACATTCTCTTTTTTGTGTGATATTGATATAAATGTCTGTTTTGGACTGGCGGTGAGAAAGTTCTTCTGTTTGAAACGTAATAAAACATTTAAAATTGGTCTGAGAAAGGGTGAAGAAAGATATCTTTATTCTTATCTTTTAATGACCGATATATGTTCTTAGATCTATTTCCATTTTTGTGTATCGTGTGTGTTTTTACTAGTATATGTATGTATATGTATACGTATATTCCCTCTCCATATATATGTACTCTTTTGTAATGAGGAATTAGTATATATATATATATATATATATATATATATATATATATATATATATATATATATATACTAATATATATATATATATATATACATATATATATATATATATATATGTATATATATATATATTAGTATATATATATATATATATATATATATATTAGTATATATATATATATATTAGTATATATATATATATATATATATATATATATATATATATATATATATATATATGCATACATACACATACACATACACACACTTCCTATGTCGTGTAGAGATCTTGTGTGTGCTTGTGAGTAGTCTGTTTTTGCCAGTATATGTATATATATTCGTTCTCCATGGATACTCGAGTGTTTGCGTATGCATGTGGCTGGTTGGACCACTGTATTTGGCCATTATATAGGCATGTTGTGTGTTTTTCTGTGTCGGGTTATGATCCATTTAGTGCATGTTAATCTGCCACACCTGCAGAAGAGAGTGCCATACAACGATCGATCGGACGCTGCTAAAGAAAGGAACGAATATTGACCAAACAAGGCGTTACATTTTTTCACGCGAAGTAAATGGATGCTTCCTACTATTTCATTTATTCTATATTCATATAAAGTTCTTATTTGTCTCTCTCTCTCTCTCTCTCTCTCTCTCTCTCTCTCTATATATATATATATATATATATATATATATATATATATATATATATATATATATATATATATATATATATATAATTTAAATTTAAATTTCGCCAAGCACTTTATTAAAGGACACTGGCTCATTAGACTCGAAAAATGATAAATGAAAATTCAAATGAACTTGGAAGTGAAGTCTGATGAGCCAGTGTTCTTTAATAAAGGGCTTGGCGAAATAAATTATTACATGGAGCCTTAAAGTGGTCTGTTTTTCCTTTAAATTATTAGCTCTGGATTTACATTGAGCTCTCAGGGTTTCATCCTTTTTGGGACTACCTATACGGATTACCAAATTCTTCTTAGCCTATATATATATATATATATATATATATATATATATATATATATATATATAATGTGTGTCTGTATCTATGTTTTAACAGCGAAACATTGTATTAATAACAAATACTTTCGTGGAATAATAGCGTAATATAATATATATTATTAAAAAAATTGAGAACATCTGTCGGCTTACGGCCGTATGACGTTGGAACACCGGTTCACGTACGATCACCGAATTTAAGCAACGTTGAGCCTGCTCAGTACCGCCACCGACATAGGTCACCGCTTGATAAAACCTGGTACGCTCAGCTTGGTTTTGCGTATGGTGTAATGAATAATGTCTCGGAATTGTTATTCAGCGAGCCGAGTTCAAATTCTCGTTAGGTTCATTATATTCACTTACACGTAAAAAGCCTTGGGAAAGGTATGGACCCACCTCTTCTTGTCCCTGCTATCGGTTAAATAGCAAGACACTGTTGTAGCATACCTTCTGACGATAATGGTTATGTCCCCATTAACATAAATACAGTAGTAAATACTGTATGTTGGTCTGCAGTTGGAGTTCGTTTCCAGCTGTGTTGGTCATACTTTCTGCCTCCGGGTAAAGAGGATCCCCAGAGGAGGCTGTGACAAGGGGCAGAGTTTCGTCCTAGGAAACAGCTACCCGACCCCATTTTGTACGGCGTCTACGGGGAATGTTTGGTCGAGACTGCTGGCTTTCATACCCCACATTAAATTCGGCCTTGTGCCACATCTGGCAGCGTAGATATCCTGTAGTTGGAGATTCGTCTCCAGCTGTGCTAGTCAAACTCTCTGCCCGCAGGCAGAGAGGATCCACATATGAGGCTATGTCAAAGGACAGAATCTCGTCTCGGGAAACAACTACCCGACCCCGTTTTATACGGAGGATTTTTGACCGACCCTCTGGCTCAGATACTCCCCATTAAATTCGGCTTTGGGCCACATCTGACTACGTGGGGAGGTTGGTTGATATCCTGCAGTTGGAGATTCATTGTGGAATTCACTTGACTCACTTTTGGAAGTTGACTCCTTCTTCTACGCGCCGTTGGCGAATCTTATATGTGTTGTTCTTGTCCTAAGTATTATCGTTCATTACCAACTTTATTTTGATTATTCTATTTAATAACTTTCCCTAGGTTACAACACTTATATAACTAAACCATTATTTTAACAAAAAACAAAAAGCAATAATTCATACAATCTAAAAAATATTTTCTGTCTTTAAATAACCTGCAAAGGGTTGATAATCCGTAGAAAATGAAACAATAAATAAATAAGACTATTTGCTAAACAGTTCGTCCGGGTGGTATCAACATTCGGTTGTACATACGCGTCACGTTTTTGTTAGAAGATGAGCTAATGGAGGGACCCAACAGCATTAGAGGGTCCCAACAGGCAGCATAAACACTGATGAATGAAAAATCATTCTTGTTATATTTAAATAAAAGATGCAGAGATATCGCATTTTGAATATGTGCTACTGGCATTAATTTTATTAACTGCCGAATAATCGTTAATAACATCACAATGAACGCATCTAACCAAATAGAATCCCAGAAAAAGAAACTACAGTGCCATTCAAATGGAAAATTGTATTTCTACACGAAATAACGCACTCTGATATTACAACTGCATTCCGAACGGACATTAAAGCTGGCACTTGTGAAGGGCTAATTTGAATCCGGTCCCAAAGTAAAGGGACCTCTGGTCCAACTTATCAAACTGTAATGATAATTTTGAATTGGTAACATTGAATTCCTTAATCTACTCAGTGTAACTTGAAAACCCCACTTCAGTCTATAAGTTCATCTCTGACCAAAAGACGGATTTGGGCCAAAATTCCAATTCTTTAAATCACAAACTGTGCAACTTCAACTGTGTTGATTTCTGCAAATCGCGAACACTTCGGAACTTTAAAACCTCACATCACAAAACCTCATTTTAACTCTAGTTCCTTGGCCTTTTCAAGAAATAAAATTGATTTCCCCAATTCTCAAAGTTTTGGATATACTGTAAACTAAATTTAAAGCAAAAATAAATAATTTCACAAAGTTCTTGTGTTACTTTAAACGAAATATAATTAAAAAAAAACTTTTAAAATCATTATTTTTTTACAGTTAATTTAAAATTTGAATTGTGAATTGTTGCCTCCTCAGCCACACACAAATCCGAATGCTGGATATTCAAGCACCAGATGAAGGACAGATTTTCAATTCTGGGATCACCCTGATTCCAAAAAGTGTGGTTTGAATGAGAGGGGTTTCACACACATGAACAGACAGAATTTGCTGCTTATTAAGACTTACAAGAAATGGGCTCTATCGAAAGTAAAGAGCTAAAGAAATTAAAGTATTTTACAGGTAATTCATTGCTTTTAATTTAAAAAGGCATCATACGTTTAACTTCTTGAATGATCTTTGAGAGATGACTTCTTCTTTGTACTATGTTCCTTCAGGATGTGGGTGATCATAGCTTTCCATAGCTTCCTGTTCTTTGTAGTCCCGAATAAAGTTTCTCTTTTTTGTATCACGTAATTCCTGTTCTGGCAAGCTGATTAGGAGCAGTTCCTTCTGTCTCTCTTGTCTTCAATATGCCCTGTGTGTGCCGAATTTTTCAAGCCCTCTTTCCTCATTATTTGCACTGTAAATTTCAATTAACTGTGTTGATTTTTGTGTTTAAATCGGAAAATCATCTGTAAAAATACTTCCTAGATATCTAAAATTTTAGGTGAGATAATAGTGTGCCCGATATATCTTCTGCTTAATTGTGTGAGCTTGATAGTGGAATCATAAGTAGGGCCTCGCTAATGTCAAGCAGAGTACGCCTATGTAACTGGAAAAGGTTCCTTGAATTATCAACTAGAATTTTCATTAAAGTTTCTTAGAAGTTATGAGTTAATAAATCTTTATTAATCGCACTCTGTTGTGACAGGTGGCAAGTAAGACGTCTACTTAAGGATGTAGTGGTGTGTCCGATATAGGTCATGGGTCTATGACACGTGACACAGTCTTGTAAAAGACAATGGAATTGGTACACTATTATTGGTCACTGCTAGTTTAGATCTGATGGGGTTATTTCGCTTTGTGACGACGGCGAGTTTTGAGGTCTTCCATTTTTCTATAATATATTACGAACTTTATATGTTTTTCGGGATATACCGCAGAAATGTGGGCTTTACTGATTTTCCTTATAACAAATTTATCTTTTTTTTATAGTTATTCTTGCAATAAAATATATTGATGTTTTGCAGTATTGTATTATATATATATATATATATATATATATATGTTGGCTATTTAATGACCCCTCCATGAATAGCATGCCGATCATCAACTAGCTGTTCTCAGCTATCAGGGTTGATGCCAGCGGGATTCAGGTCCCTCTTGCTGATTTCTTGAAACGTAGTGCATGACAGCCGATATAACCGCTGTGGAATCAGATGACGTTAAGCAGGCCTGTTATTCGGATGTGCAATCGTGTGCGTACCTGCAAACTGCCAAATATCCTAGATGGCATATAATTGTAGAGCTGCTGTATTAAAACATCGAAGAGTGATATTTCATGTCACTTCGCCATAACCTTCCCTGTTTCCCTATGAAGAACCAATTCTGCCTGTTGAATTTTTTTACATTTCTCATGTTGAACGTAAAGGTTTTATTCAAAACGTTCAATTGGAAATGGTGACGCTGATATACGTGGCAGTGGATAACATTCGATAATAATTTATTTCTCTCTCTTTCTATATCCGGGTTACGCTGTATATATATATATATATATATATATATATATATATATATATATATATATACAGCGTAACCCGGATATAAGAGAAACCCGGATATAAGAGACTTCTCTGGTTCCGACAACTCTCTTATATCTGGGTTACACTATATATATATATATATATATATATATATATATATATATATATATATGGGGTTGTTTCGATCCTTGTTAAAGTGCAACCGGACGTCTAGCCATACTGATGAGCTGTGATACAGCGAAACAGTTTGCCTGTGGATGACAATATATATATATATATATATATATACACACACACACGCGCACGCACGCTCACACGGTGGAGTAGAGGATAGCGGGTCGGATTGACGAATCGGAAAGCCGAGTTCCAATTCCAGTAGAAAAAACTTACGTGCTAATATCCTTGGAAAAGTAAGAATCCTCTTCTTCTCCCTCCAGCTATGGTTAAATAGCAGGACAGATTGCGTTCTATAGCGATGGATGGCAACTTGTCTAGGAGAAGGGCAACTCTGAATTTAAAAACTGAGGAGGGTTGTTTGGGGACCTTGATGCACGTAGTACACCAGGTCTCTGACATTTCAAAAAGTGTTGTTAGTTCTGCACAAAACATTCACTACTAGAATCAAATCAGATGTGCTGGTGCCTGGGCTGTTGGTTCCTTGACGCTCATAAGACGCGAGAGTCCTATATATATATATATATATATATATATATATATATATATATATGTGTGTGTGTGTGTGTGTGTGTGTGAAGAAATATAGTCTTAAAGTGTGCTATATTAATGGGAAAAAGTGCTCAATATCAGAGATAGAGCGTGTGTAAATATAAAATTACCAAACTATTATGACCCAAAAATTAGACTATAAAAAATCAAAAGGAAAAATCGGACGAAAAATAGCTATACTGTTATATAACGATAAACAAATGCTGAAAAATAATATACTGCGTTATTTAAAAATCGAAAACCAAAAAGAGAAAATATACAGTGTAAAAAATAAACAACAACAAGTATAATAAATTGATCTAAATACATCCAAATATATAAATAAATTAACAACCGATACCGATAAACTAGCCGTTTAGAAAAAACGAATAAAAATAATAAATCCAAATAAATAAATTAAAAACTGTTCCCACCAAAACAATAGTCAGAACAAAGCACAACATTCAACCCTAAAATTCAACAAATAGCTTTATCTTCACAAACAAAAACAAAACTATTAAATAAGCTATATAAACAAATTTTTATTACGTTAATAAAAACACCGATAAAAAAATCAATAATAAGTAAATAAATATATAAGATAAAAAATACAAATAAATAAAAACAAGCAAAACAATTTGACCCAAATAAATAAGCAAATAAACGACTTCCGGTAAAATAACCGCCATAATAGACTACCACCAATAAGCTATATAAACAAATTTTTACTAGGTTAATAAAAACACCGATCAAAATGAAAAAAATAAAAATAAATAAATATATAAAATAAAAATTAAATTAAATAAAAATAAGCAAAATAATTTGACACAAATAAATAAATAAACAAATAAACGACTTCCGGTAAAAGTAACCGCCAAAATAGACTACCCACAATGCACCACTGATAGATAATGAACAGACTGAGATAGATAGATAGATAGATAGATAGATAGATAGATTGACAAACAGATAGATACAGATATAGATAATGAACAGACTGAGATAAACAGATATATATTATACGAAACAAAGATGCAGTTAATTAAATATAATGATATATATATATATATATATATATATATATATATATATATATACATTAACGGTTTAAAATGAATGGATTAATATAGCTAAATCATAATAAAAGCTCTGATTTTGAGATATTGCGGATAAATGTTGGGTTTATGTTTAACAAATATTGTCAGAAGGACTATTCGTTTTTCAAATTATTATCATTTTGTTTATTCGCATATAATATTAAAGCGCCAAGATCAGGGGCAGCTATTTTTAGTCAATTGTCTTTCTCAATTCCGTACATGATTATCCTGTTTGTCGTGCCCTTTCATATTTTACCAACATTTCCTTCCATCTCCTCTCTTTCTCTTCTGTCTGCTCTTTTTTTTCCCCGAGAAAACTTGTCATACACTGGCCATGAATCATCCAAATGTTTGCTTCATTTCCTTTTAGTTTCTTTCTTCATCATTTTTGATCCACGATTTCTTTCTTTATTCTTTTGGCTTCATTATTAGCGGCGTCTCTCACGATCTATTCTCAGATCAATGTTAACCGTTTTCTATCTTTGGACTTATTCATGGCGGGCCATTTTCAATTGACCTGTGTTCTTTTCTAAGCTTGCTTTATAGCACTTGTGTTAATTTCCGTGTTCCGCCCTCATAAGTCATAACTGCCATGACATATTCATTATATACTTTAAGTTTGAAAGACATTGGCAGCACGCTTTTAATTTTCTCTCAGTCTATTTCATATATATATATATATATATATATATATATATATATATATATATATATATATATATATATATGAAGAAATATAGTCTTAAATTGTGCTATATTTACGGGATAAAGTGCTCAATATCAGAGATAGAGCGTGTGTAAATATAAAAGTGAACATGGAAGTCAACACTCAGGGGTGACGTTAATAAAAACACCGACCAAAATAAAAATAATAATAAATAAATAAATATATAAGATAACAAATAAAAATTAAAATGAATAAAAACAAGCAAAACAATTTGACCCAAATAAATAAGCAAATAAACGGCTACGGATAACATAACGGCCATAATAGACTACGAACAATAAGCTATATAAACAAATCTTTACTACGATAATAAAAAAACACCGATCAAAATAAAATAAATAAATAAATATAAAAGATGAAAAATAAAAATAAAATTAAACAAAAAACAAGCAAAATAATTTGATACAAATAAATAAATAAACAAATAAACGACTTCCGGTAAAAATAACCGCCAAAATAGACAACCCTCAAGGCACCACTGACCCTTATATATAAATAGCCGAGAAAAATAATAGCACTAGTTGCCTGACGATTGCATCTAGCATGAAACAGACTGTCGCCTCTAAGTGTTGACTTCATGATTCACTTTTATATATATATATATATATTAAATATCTGAAATATTAAATATATACAAAAACACATAAATAAATACTTTCATAAGAAAATACCCAATTTTGTTTCATTTATTTTATCCAGATATTATATACATATCAAGAAAGTATACGTGGCCTCTCATTATGCTATATATATATATATATATATATATATATATATATATATATATATATATATATAATTATTTTTTAATATTATATATATAATTGTTTTTATAATATTATATATATGTTTTATAACATATTTTATATATATAATATAATTATATATATACATTTTTATAATATTTATATATATATATATATATATATATATATATATATATATATATATATATATATATATATATTAAAAACGACTGACAAGGTGCTTTTATTTAGTTTTTTATATAATTTCTCGTGCGATCTAAGAAAGTTTTTCTTTTCAGAGGATAAATTATATAAAAATTGTCCGAATGTTCTTTTCCGAGCGCTTTCGGCTATACATTTAGCCATTATCAAGGATTATATTTCAACTGTTAGAATTAGAAATAGTTTGTTATGTGTATGTTTTATAAAGTGATTCATTTTTTTGTTTCAAAACACGGTCAAGATATTATGTCCATGTTCAAAGTTAATATTATTAAGTGTTGGATTGTTTATTTTTATTAGTAAGGCTTCCATTATTTTTAGCCTTTTTTTGTAAGTGGATGATGCTATTATATTAGTGTTGTCGACGAGTATATTCCGAATAGTGTCCGGTAGGTCTCCATGAATATTTAAATGAGATCTAATTGAGCTATTGTCAGAAAGGTGTAGGGTTAATCTGCGTGTTAAACGATTTGTAGTGTGGCCTATATAATTATTTACGAAAGTTGATTCTTGAGGAATACAATTCCTTAATGGACATTTGAATTCGTAAATAATGTTTGCTCTATTTAATTTTGTTCTAGGATGTGAATTATTATTTTTAACTATAAGGTTACAAGTTTGAAATTTTTTATAATAAATAATTAATCTAATTTTTTTGCTATTATCAACCGGTGCTATGCATTTTTTTATAAAATAACATTTAATATAAATATTTTATGAATAACAAAATAAAAGCACCTTGTCAGTCGTTTTTAATGAAATGTGCTTGAAAGAAGGATTGCTGCCTAAATACACAAATATATATATATATATATATATATATATATATATATATATATATATATTATAATTGTTTTTATAATGCTATGCTCTACTTTTGTATCGAGCACTGTTTTTAAAATAAAAATAAATAATAAAATAAAAATAAATCCTCATTGTTCTTTCCACACACACACACACACACATACACATACACACATGCACACACGCACACACACACACACACACATATATATATATATATTTGAACAATAAAAAATATTTTAAAATTTTCTGACATACAGGGTTGTATATTAATAGTTTTTTGTTTTATTATTTCAGTTACTTTCATCGATGTGTGTTGTGGATTCCGGGAGGAAATCCGGTATCATATAATAACAATCATCAAGACTGAATATAGGAAAATAAATGTATTAACTT
>OZ038509.1:68580410-68602910 GCA_964036315.1 Acanthosepion esculentum | reverse complement strand
ATTCTTGGTAGATTTTATATTCTCACAGTGTGGGATAGTCAGAAACAAAGGTAGTGGAGAGATAAAGAAAAAGAAAACAGAATACAGATGATTTCGGCTAGAAAAAAAATTAAAAAATTATTCTTTCAAAAGATTTTCAAACTACTTGCGTCTCTCGTTTCATGCGCATGCGTAGACGTGGCAACGTCATCAAGCCCAGTCCAATGAAATCCTAACGGATGAAAGGTGTCATAAAAAAAAAACCTTTCCAGTTTGTTATATATGTAATTATAATTAGCATATACCACTGAAGTACCTTTTCATGGCCCCCTTGGTCATATTTATATTCAAATAGACGGTATTGCGATGGGATCTCCTTTAGGCCCCCTTTTTTCTAATTATTATATGGCGCATTTAGAAAATAAAATACTTAATGACACTAATAAATCCCCTATATATGTAAGATACATAGATGACATTTTCGTTTTAGCTAAAAACATTGATCAAATTACACAACTTAAAAACAAATTTGAAAGTCACTCCGTCCTCAAATATACATTGGAACTTAATATTATTAATAAAATCCCGTTCTTTGATGTATTTATTGATTCCAGCACACATAAGATTACTACTTCTCTATATAGGAAACCCACAAGCATTAACTTGTGTCTTCTTAATTATAATAGTGAATGAACCCAACGATATAAATTAGTTGTTATAATAAAAAAAAACTTTATCCAACGCATGCAAATGATATCTTCTTCCAAAACCATATTCTATAAAGAATTACATAACATTAAACAAACACTTGGTAATAATGGATTTCCTAATTCCGTCATTGATCAACAAATTAAAATGTATCTCAATAAACTAAATAATACCTCTAACAAAATTGATAATATTAATAATAATAGTGTACGTCAAAATAAACATAACACAATTAACTTATAGTATTGCAACCAAATGCATGGTAATTACAAACTTGATGAAACAACATTCAAAAACATAATAGGTAGAAATGTTAAACCCATTAATAATAGTAAACAAGTTAAGCTCATCATATATTATAAAAAATTAAAACAAATGACCCCATAGTGACTAATAGCCCTACAACAACAAAACTAAATCCTCTATAAAAAAAACAAAAAAAAAAATGTAGTGTATCAATTTACATGCCCGTTCAAAGATTGTATCTCTGATACTAATAATAAACACACTACATATATTGGTTTTACTACAACCACATTCTCCCGTAGACTTACATGTCACCTTTCTGATCTTAGTTCTATTTAACAACATTTCTAAGACATAACCGTTTACATAATATTCGTCAGATATTAGTTGATAACACAATAATACTTACACATTTACGCAATAAAAAGAAACTTCAGAAGTTGGAGGCCATCTACATTAGAACAAAGCAACCCACACTCAACAAAATTACATTTCAAACTCGTCGCAACACATTACAATGCCTCTATACATATGGTTCTGTTGTTAACTTTCGGCTTCTTACGTCCTAGGACCGCAAATTTACGACCTGAGTCTGCTATTACGAATTTACGACCTGAGTCTGCTATTCCGCGACCGTTATCGTCGCATAGTAATCTTCTATGTCATCATAACAAAATATTATCTTTGATGGTGAATATAGTTGTTAAAGGTCCATATAACTACTCAGAAGATGGCTCATATGGAGCCGAAAGCTTAGATCAAGGACCAACTTAATAAAAAATATCCAAATGTTGGGAATTTTTGTCTTTATTTTCCCCGAAATTAAAGAAAATATACGAACATCAGAACGGCTCATGATCAGACATAATAGACATTCATTGTCTTCTATATTTAACAATACATACACACACACACACACACACACACACACACACACACATATATATATATATATATATATATATATATATATATATATATATGTGTGTGTGTGTGTGTGAATATGAACACATAACTGTATGCGTACCGAAATATGTATTTGGACTAAAACAGTGATACGTCTTTTGACATGTATATGTATATTTGTTTATATAGAAATATATGAATACATCTGTGTAGTTGTGTATTGTGAAAATATATTTGTGTTTGGCCGATATCAATATTGATATGTAGGTATACATACGTGTAGGTATATAGGTAGGATTTATATGTGTATATGTGTATGTATGTGTGTATGTGTGTGTACCTGTGTATATGTATGTATGTGTAGAGATATGTGTATGTATGTGGATACATATATGTATATATATATGTGGATATATATATATATATATATATATATATATATATATATATATATATATATATATATATATGGGTGTGTGTGTGTGTGGGTGTGTGTATATGGGGAGATGTGTGTGTGTGGGGGGGTAAATATGTGCTTATGTATGTATATATATGTGTGTGTATATGTATGGGTGTATGTAAAAATGTTTAAAAGAAAAAAAACTTACAAGTATGTTACTGATATTTTACCCCACTTACAATACTTACAATATTGTTTTCTTCAATGAATTACGCTTTAATAATCATTATTAATGTTAAAATATTTAGATTTTTGATGATTGAATACTAAAGTCATTACCTAATTTCTTTCTTAGATCAGACTTTTTAGGGAAATCTAGCTGCACCCCTATATATATGTGTGTGTAAGTATATGGAAACATCTGAGAAGATATATGAAATTACCCATGTATATCAGTACACGCGTACCTGTATAAGTGACTGCAATTGTGAAAGATCGTATGTGTTTGAAATTTACATAGATGTGTTTACAATATATGATGGAGCATGATCTCTAATATTGCGTTAAAATGCCACTCCATATTAAATTAAAACTAAATTTTAAGTAATAGAAATTACCAATATAAGAATAGTCACTAATCAAACTCATAAATAAAATTCAAACTGATAGAGATATCACCTTAAAAAGTTTTTAGTATTTTAATCTAAATTCTATAAATATTTTTTAATCGACTATTTCACATTAAATCCCCAAAATGGTCGTAATAAGTTTTTTTTTAAATAAAACTTTAACATATAATTAAATTGCTTAGACTGTTTAAACAAAAAAATTTACGAAATCTCAAAGTAAAGCAAAAAACAACGCCTATTCCAATGGAGATTAATGACACTCTATCTCAAACTCTTTCTCTTTTTTTCTCTCTTTTTCTTTTTTTCTTTTTATGCTTTTTTGGTCTATCCCACTCCCATATCAAGATATAACTTCCGTTAACAGATTTAACGAGTCAATGTCTAGATTTCAGCGAAAATTTAAATTTGAAACAATAGAAATGTTACATCTAACTCAATGCTGTCTCTCTACCCCCTACACTGCTCCCACTTCAATAATTTCCCTATTATTGCCCGTCATAAATGTGTAAATTTATTTTCATTTTTTCATTTCAACATTTGGAAATAAATCTGATGATCCACTGTCCTTTAAAAGGGCTGTGGTGAAATAATTTATTATATGGAACCTTAAAGTAATCTGTTTTTATTTAAATTATTAGCTCTGATTTACATTGAGCTCTCTGGATTTTATCCTCCTTGGGTCTACCCATACGGATTACCTAGTTTTTCGTAAACTATATATATATATATATATATATATATATATATATATATGTTTGAATAAGGATCTGCTGCCCCAGTACACTATATATATATATATATATATATATATATATATATATATATATATATATATAGGTTAGCTTTATATCAAACCGGTTAGCTATAACTAGATCTACGGTACAGTCCGTTATAAAGAAGTTTAAACAGCTTGTTACAATAGATAATTTGCCTGAACATGGAAGAAAACCAAACTACTACTGAGAACTGCACGTGAATATGCCACGAGGTTAATATAAACCCAAGAGTTGTTTGGAAAGTCATCGCCATAGGTTCGAATACGATGGGTATCAGCGTAAGCCCTCGCACAATACAAGGTTGTTTAAATAAAAAATGGGTTGTGTTGAAACCAACCACGACGAACCCCACTTCACAAACCATGTGACATTGTTGCTCATTTTAATTTTGCCAAAGCGTTCTTAGACAAAGAAAATTACTTTGGAGAACAAGTACTGTGGAGTGATGAAACAAAAATTTAGCTTTTCGGACATAATGATATACAGATCTGGCGCAAGAAGTCTCCTCTAAAAAAAAAAAAAAAAAGTGGCAACATTAAAACATGGAGGCGGCTCGGTGATGTTTTGGGGTTGTTGTAGCTCTAGGGGGACTGGACAATTAACTGCCATAAAAGGAATAACGAAATCTGTAGACTATATTAAACTTCTGGAGGAAAGTCTACAATTATCAACGCAAAATCTTCATCTAGCTCGGCGATTTACTTTCCAGTAAGATAATGATCCCAAACATACGTCTAAATCGATGACTGCGTTGATTCAGAAAAAGAAGATTACAGCTCCGCCATGGCCTTCAATGAACCCTGAATTGAATCCTATTGAAAATGTATGGGAAAAATTAAAAGTTTGAAGAAATCGTCGGTCACCAAAACCTTCAGGAATTAGAATGTGTAATCATTGAAGAATGGAAGACGATCCAAGACTTGTTCAAATCTAATCAAAAACTTTTTAAACAGATTGCAGCAAGTATTAAAGATGAGAGGCCATTCAATTGACTCTTAACACAGTGAAAATTGTTCAATGTTTTCTATTTTTCATACTGTACGAAAAGTTTTGTCTTTTCCTATTTTTGCGTAATTCGCCTTCAAATTTACAGTTTTATATTCCTTTTTTGTGATTATTAACATATGAAAAACTTGGATCATGCGGTCATTCGATTCTGAGAAATTGATAAAAATATTCAAAATTGATGGGTGTACGAATCATTTCGTCGGTGACTGTATATATAAGATCTAAGAGTTAAGAAACAGTAGTACGCAGGAGCGACCAACGTTATGAATATGGAAATGAAGGTGAGGATAACAGTCCGAATAATGTTAACAATGCAAGTAATCATAATACCTCATCTCAGAGATATAGACAGATATAGAGAGAGACATAGACATAAAGGCCGGAGCGTACAACGGCCGAAACGTTGTGAATATAGCAATGAAGATGAGGATAACAGTCCGAATAATGTAAACAATGCAACTAATCATAATATCTCATCTCAGACAAATCATCTGAAGAGTGCCGGAGCGTACAACGGCCGAAACGTTCCGAATATAGCAATGAAAATGAGGATAACAGTCCGAATAATGTAAACAATGCAAGTAATCATAATTCCTCATCTCAGATATATAGACAGAAAATGAAGGTAGGAATTTCGAAATTCTTGAGACACAAGAACAGTCTCACATAATATTTGAGAGAACCCATGTTTAGGGTTCAAAATAGCTTTGCTAGGATAGAATTGATTTTCATTTCCACATCCAAATTAAGTTGCATTTGTTCTTTGTTTTGGAAAGAGCTTTTAGATCGTGTTCATTTTGTTTCTTATTTTTTTCCAACTCAGCTTCTTATACTCTTATCGGTTCATCTTTTTTCCAAACCAATTTGCAGGCGGTCAGTCTCACGTGTTGTGGTGGTCATTTCTATGGATTTAATTGCACGACCTACCAGCACCTTCCCCAGTATCATCGCATATTCCAATACTGTTGAAGCAATCCGCTTCTAAAATGACCAGCTAATTTGGGCAGATGAGTACTTAGAAACTTTATTGAATGCTATAGCCGTTCACGTCGTCAAAAACTATCGTTCTCTACTGCTTCCGTCTCTTTATTATCTGTATATTTTCTTGACTGGTTTTAATCAGTTCACCCCAGACAAGGCAATAAAGCCACTAAGTGACAAGCGGTTCCAAAGTGAGAAAGAATATGAGAAAAAGAAAACATTATTAAGGAGAGAAAACAACAAAAAGAAGAGGAAATATGCAATAATACAGAGGATAACCATGGATTTTCTACAGGGTGATTGAAAATTAACCTATGTTATGTATGATGGACTCTCCCGTCTAACTATAATTTTTACAAGACGGCAGAGTCCATCATATATAAAATAGGGGGTTACTTTTTAATCACCCTGTGTTCAAAGTATTGAAGATCAAATACATTGGAAAGCTACGAACCGGAAGAAAGTTCTACAAGCGAGCAAGACAGGAGAAGAAACTATTAGCATAAAAGTTACCGTTAAATATTCTTTTAAAAATAACGTCGTATGATTTTGCATTGTCTTCCTCGCTGTTCTGAATTCGCAATAGTTCTTCTGTACCTGTCAAGTTTTGAGAGCCTGCTCTACCCTGTTATTTAATTCATACATGATGGGGGGGGGAGGCAGTTTATGCAAAAGTAAAATACTCCCGTCCTGCGTATGCCGATAAACTACATCCGCGTCCTGGGTAAGACGATAAACTACGTCCAGCAGCAAGGCCTCTGATCAGGAGGTTTTGAGGAGCGTGGAACCACCTCTTAATTGCTGGTGTTCCCAGGTCCATACTGACCCGTGGTGGTAGCACCTGTTAGGGTCCCAGCTATGGGAAAATAGTTGACGCCCAAATTGTTTCAAAACACTCTGAAAATACCAGAAATACTTCCTAAAAATTATTACCAGCAATAAATTTTTGAAAAAAAAAGTATTACCAGCAAAAAAACAAAAACATTACCAGCCGTACATTTTTTGAAAAATATATTACCAGTGATACATTTTTTTTTTAAAATTTACCAGCAATAAAAGTTTTGTCGGCATTAAATAATCCATTGTGGCTGATATGTCGTACAAAAAAAAAATAAAACCAAACCAAACTATATATTATTGAAAAAAATATAAGCTATATATGGAAAAAGAAATATTATCACCTATACATTTTTTGAAAAATATATTACCAGCGATACATTTTTGAAAAAATTATATAACCAGCAATAAAAATTTTGCCGGCATTAAATAATTCATTGTGGTTGATATGCCATGAAACAAAACAAAAATTAAACCAATCAAAAGAGTCGGTTAAATTTTGAACTCATCTTTTTGGTTTCATTTCACGCGACAATAACTGATACTCCACTTACAACACTAGTCAGTATTACCTGTTGGTTCTTTACACAAGTCTTATCTACTGACTCTCGTAGGGCTCAAAGTTAATGAATACCCCAGCACTCCCTTCAATATTCGTGCCGTTAGTAATAATTGTTAATTCATTTACTGCAGAGCAATTTATAAGAGTTCATATTAATACAATGGCCGGGAATTGAATCTGGGGGAATGGGTTCATATGAAGTTTTTCTCGAAGATTAGTAAAAGTGCCTGTAAAATTTTTGCCTTTATTAAAAATGGTTATGGTGGACGTGCTTTGAAGAAATCAATTATTTAAAAGCGATTGAAGAAAAGGTTTTAAAAAGTGCGCGCGGTGACGCAAGGAATTGGCAGACAAAAACGCAGAGACGAAATGCAAACGTGGAGAGAGTCTGAACTTAGGTACGCACAGATCAAAGATTAAGTCGGCCACTGAAACCAGAACTAAATAAGAATAACGAAAATAGGTGGCAGATTCCAACAGAAGATTTGAGAAGGAGAATGATTTCATCAAAGACAGTATCTCGAATCCAGGCAATTTCAGTACAGGAAAAACGATATAAAATTCAAGATTTCTTACCTAGTCGCTATTTTCCGTTTTAAAATTCAAGCTTGAGACAATTAAATAAAAGTTAAGCAAATATTGATTTAACAGGGAAACAGCAATAATTAAATTGTCAGATGTTGTCCCATGACAAGCTTCTTTGTGTAGGATCCAGCCGATACACAAAGAAAAAAAACGAAAATCAGCAAGAGCAGAAGATTATATTAAAATGCATTATGAAAAACAAGCTCTGAAGAAATCAATAGTTTTTGAGATGGTTAGACAGGTGGCACAAGCAAGCAAGAGAAGATGAGAAAATTGAGGAAAATATTGGCTTACACGAAGAATAAATGCAAAGAGGGAAAGAAAGTCAAACTAGGCGCACTCAGATCGAAAATGAAAACTCTTAGGTGAAACACCGAATGTGAAGATTTAGGATTGAGAGAAAAATATCCCCAAATATATTTCCTGGAATCTTAAAAAATTCGTATTCATAATGGCTTTTATAAAGCAAAATGGTATATTCACAATTTAGTATTCGTAATGGCTCTTATAAAGCAAAATATAATCTTCAACATTTCGTATACATAATGGCTCTTATAAAGCAAATTGGAATCATCAAAATTTCGTATTCAAAATGGCTCTTATCAAGCAAAATGGAATGTTCACAATTTCGTATTTATAATGGCCTTTATAAAGCAAAATGTAATCTTCATAATTTCGTATTCATAATGGCTCTTATAATGCAAAGTTAAATCTTCACAATTTCGTATTTTTAATGGCTTTTTCATAGCAAAATGGAATCTTCACAATTTCGTATTCATAATGGCTCTTATAAAGCAACATTTTCTTAGCTGTCTACTGTTGGCTTTTGACAACTTCCAAATATTCCCCTTGATTAACTGGAGCGGATGATGAATGGTTAAGCACATTTTCTCAAGGTAACACCGAAAATTATATTGTTCGATTTTTTCGGCGGTTTGTGGAAGATCCAATCACCCACAAGTAGTTCAGCATGCAAAAATAATGATACCCATATGAAAAGATCATATGGGGAATATACTATGAAGGAATTAATTGTTTTTGAGTGTGACTAGCTGTCCAGTGAAATTTCTACGGTGACGCAAGAAGTGGGCATCTTAAAACACCAAGGAAAGATGCAAATATGTGCAGAATTTGAATAACGCTGCAAATAAATCGAAAATTAATTGGTACACTGATTGCAGAAGACGGAAATATGAATGTGGAACAGGAGTTTGGAATTAGGATAAAATCCTCAAATATGATTTCTAGTATCTTGATACATTAATTGCGTGGATAGCTCCTTAAAAGCAATGTAGGCCTACTTGTTCATTATTGGCTGCTGCTAAATTCAGAGTTGTCCCTTCGTAAAGCCTTGATAAAATAATGACCAGTTAAGCAAATTTCCTTTCACAAAATCACGTCGGAAATTAAAGTGCTGGAACTTGTCGTTTTGATTGGGTTTGGCAAGCTTTTTTGCAAAGAATCCAACAATAATAGCAGCAAAAACAACAATACTGTTATATAGAAATAAAATGTCACTGCCGATACTTCAGTTTGAACATAGATCGCCAGTGAGTAAACACAGTCGATCCCATTATTGAATTTAAGTAGATTATATGACCCTAGTGGAAACCCATATATCGGAGGTAGCGTGTGTCTAATGGTCGCCATTTCTACTCTCTCCTCTATTACTAACGGATCGCCATTTCTACTCTCTCCTCTATTACTAACCGATCGCCATTTCTACTCTCCCCTCTATTACTATACGGACCGCCATACTATGTTCTCTTCTCTATACTATTTCTCTATTCGGATCACTCTACGGATTACTATACGTTGATTACTTCCCGAGCGAGTATTATCGAGCAAGTACTATTAGTGTGAGTGTTATTCGAAAACGTCTGACACCAGTATTGTTCAACAGCGTTACTATAGTTGTATCTGCAATTGCAAAGTCTCTACTACAATGGTGATTATTAAATTGACAACGAGTATTCGTTGGCATAAACAAATGACAACGAGTGTTCGTTGATATCACAAAAAAATAATACTGAAAACCCACGTCTGAAGATCTTGTTAAGTTGATTTATGGGGAACGTGCTATGAAGAAATCAATTTTTTGAGGGGGACAGGCATTTCAATGGATGCATGAGAAAATATTTTTTACGATAAATTGGTATATAAAAACTAAGTGAAAGCATATAAATGTGGAAAGAGTTTGAACCATGGTGTACCCAAAATCAAAGATCAAAATCAAATTTAATTTTCATTGTGTTATACAGTGTAACCCGGATATAAGAGAGTTGTCGGGACCGGAGAAGTGTCTTATATCCGTGTTTCTCTTATATCCGGGTTTGGTCTATGATATATACATTAACACAGGCTCTAATTTGGGACCAGAGAAAAAGATCTCTTATATCCCGGTTTCTCTTATATCCGGGTCTCTTATATCCGGGTTACACTGTATATGAATACAGTTTCACTGCCGACACTTGAGTTTGAACATAGATCGCCAGTGAGCAAACACGAGCGATTCCTTTATTGAATTAAGTAGACCGCGTGACCATAGAAGAAACGCATATATGTTTGTCTAATGATCGCCATTTCTAGTCTATCCTCTATTACTATACGGACTGCTATTATCTACTCTATTCACTATACTATTTCTCTATTCAGATCACTATACGGTGGCTATTATTCGAGTGAGTATTATCGAGCAAGTCCTATTCATGCAAGTGATATTCGAAGGCGTCTGACACAGTATTCTTAAACGGCGTTACTTTAGTTGTATCTGCTAATTCAAAGTCTCTACGACAACGAGCATTACGAAACTGACAAGGAGTATTCGGTGGCAACACAAAAATGGTAACGAGTGTTTGTTGATATCACAAAAAAATACTGAAACGCATACGAGAAGATGACTTCTGTGGAACATGTTATGAAGAAATCAATTTGTTGAGTGTGACAGGCCGTTCATGGATGCACAAGAAAATCTTTTTTTACGATAATTCAATACACGGATGAATGGTAGATTTTTAACAACAGCATTTAAGAGGTGATTCGACAATCCACAAACCATCCCGATACAAGGAATTACTACCGGAAAAGTTTATGGCAAAAGTATTCAATACACGGATGAATGGTAGATTTCTAACAACAGCAATTAAGAGGGGGTTTACACAATACTCAAACCATCCTGATACAAGGACTTACTACCGGGTGGAGTTTATGGCAACAGTTTTCAATACACGGATGAGTGGTAGATTTCTGATAAAACCCAAACGAAAGCACGTAAATGTGGGCAGAGTTTTAAATACGGTTTACCCCAACCAAAGATTAAGTGAAAACGTTGAAATAATGTGAACCTCGGTGCAAATTAAGGGGGAGATGGATAACAAAAAAAAATCTAAATATGAACAAAGAAACTGTAAATCAGATTTTAACAGGCCCTTAGAATTGGAAAAAAAAAATTCGTCAAATATGATGCTGTGAAACTTGACAGTTTATTTACCGGAATTTATTTAACGGAACGGCTCTTTGGAAGCGAAGTTTCTTTATATCTTTATTAGTGACTGCTATCAACTTCAAAGTTAAGCTTTTCTTTTTTGAAAGTTTCTTTGCGAACGATCCGTTAGCCCCAACAACAACAACAACGACAACAGAAACAACAACGACATCAGCAACAACAACAACAATATCGATTTATTAATGTGTTTATTACGACTAACCGTTTGCACAGTTCTCAATAGCAAACTTTCTTTCACAGTGATGTCTCCGTTATCCACCACACTCTGGCTCTGGAGAAAATCATTCAGGAAATCTTCCCCGGCCATACTGGTGTTAAATGCGACTATTGGTGGTAAACTGTCTGAAAGCAGCGTTTCAAAGACAATATTGACCTTATGACGGACAGTAACAATGTGGTCTATGATCTGACCAGTAAACTTAGTAAAGAGCTGGCGGATATAGAACTCTGCACGGAAAATTTCAAATTAATGGTGAATCGTCCAAGCAACACCAGTGCCAGCAACATCATGGACGGCGAACCACCGGAGGAAGTGTCCAGCTTCAAATACCTGTGAGGAAACCTGTCAAAAATGGCACCTGTGACGCAGAAAACCGTAAACGGATCGCCACAGAGACAGTGGCGATAACCAGATTGGAAAGGATATGGGAAAACAACAGCAGCTTCCATACCAAAGTCCAATTTCTACAAATCACTATTCGTATCCATCCACCTCCACGGGAGTTAGACTTGGGCATTCAGCGAACAAACCTCTTCAAACAGAAGGAACTCAAAATCAAATTTACTAAAAAGTTCTTATCAACAACGTGTAGTTACATGAGCACTAGGAATTGTTATGAAGATTACTGATATACATATTAAGAAAATCTCAAGAAATCAATCGTTTATTCCTGTCTCTATAGAAAGTCTGGTGAGTTTGATAAGGTCAAAATGTCATCTGATATCCAAAATGGGACTCTGTTGTTAATTAGGGTAGCAAATGACCGTTTTGCAACTTGTGTTTCACAGACTTTATGGCGGACAATAACAGCGAACTGCAAGAGTTGACAAACAAACTCATTGAGACGGCCCATGTTGACTGGATATAAACAGAGAAGTAATAAAAAGTAATGCGGAATGGTACAAGCAACACCCGTGCCAGCGAAAGACTGAAGGAAGTGACCAGTTTCAAATACTTAGTAGCAAACTGAAAAACCAAAAATCCGCAGACGAATCGCCAGAGCCACAGCAGCGATAGCCAGACTTGAAAGGATATGGAAGAGCAACATCAGTTTCCAGAACAAGTTCAAGCTCTACAAACCGTTTGTCGTATCCATCCACCTCTACGGGTGTGAGACTTGGGCAGTCAGCGAACTTCTCCAAATAGGGGCAACTAGAAATCAAACTTACTAAAAAAAAAGTACTTATCAACAACGAGTAGTTACAGGAGCACTAGGAATTGTTATGAAGATTACTTATATACACATTAAGAAAATCTCAATAAATCGACAATTTATTTTTGTCTCAATAGAAAGCCTGGTGAGTTTGATAAGGTTAAAATGGCATCTGACATCCAAAACGACACTCAGTCTGTTGTTAACTGGCGCAAAGAATGACCTGTTTGCAACTTGTGTTTCACAGACGATATTATCTTATGGCGGACAATAACAGTGAGCTGCAAGACTTGACAAACAAACTCGATGAGCAGGCGCATGTTGAATGTATATTAACGCAGAGTAATAAAAAGTAATGTTGAATAGTACAAGAAAACACCCGTTCCAGCGAAACACTGGTGGAAGTGTTCACTTTCAAATACTTAGGAGCAAACTGAAAACTAGAATTACCCAGACGGATAGCCATCGCCACAGCAGCGATAGCCAGACTGGAACGGACATAGAAGAGCAACTTCAGCATCCAGAACAAGTTCAAACTTTACTAATCACTATTCGTATACATCCACCTCTACGGGAGTGAGACTTCGGCATATAGCGAACAAATCTCTCCAAACAGAAGGAAATCAAAATCAAATTTGCTAAAAAGTACTTATCAACAACGAGTAGTTACAGGAGCACTAGGAGTTGTTATGAAGATTACTGATATACATATTAAGAAAATCTCAAGAAATCAACCGTTTATTTGTCTCGATAGAAAGCCTGATGAGTTTGATAAAGTAAAATATATTTCGAAATGTAGGTGGTCAGTTACAGCTCCCGGTATTCTCATCTTGTCTTCCATCTGAGTACTGACAAAGCGGGATATTATCATTATTGTTGGAACACATGAATAGAAGAGACCGCGTTTTATCGAGACCCACCCACCATCGATAACAAATATCACCGTTCAAAACTCTATGTAAAAATGCAATATTTCTTTTTAAAAATTTTAAAATCATTTTTCTTCTTTTTATTTAAAAGAAAAGTCTGTGCTCGCCTGTGGTAGAATGAGCGATTCTCTGAGACACTCTGCGATTCCATCGGATTATGCACCCCTAGTTTAAGGACACATCATCTTGGAACATCGGTTCCCGTACGATTATCAAAGTTAAGCAACATCAATCCTGGTTAGTACCTAGATGAGTGACCGTTTGGGAATACGAGTTGTTGTAAGCTTAGATGTGCGGGGGAGGTAATGCACAATGGTTCGGAATATTTAATCGAAGAACTTAGTTCCAATTCCAGTCGCGTTCATTACGCGCAAATACCTTTAAGAAAGGCATGAACCCACCTCTTCTCCTCCTGCTATGAGTGAATTATTAAGACTTGAATGACTAAATCGTTATTATGTAAAAAAAGTAAAAATGCTTTATGCTTACAGGTACGTCATGTTGAAACACCGGTCCAAGAACGATGGCCGAAGTTAAGCAACATCAAGCCTAGTCAGTACTAGTATGAGTGACCGATGTGAAAACAAGGTGTTGTAAGCTTAGATGTGCAGGGGTTGTAATGGATAATCGTACGGAATTTTTAATTGAAGATACCCTTAAGAAAGGCATGAACCCACCTTTCCCACCCAACCAGCTATGGGTTAATTACTAAGACTTTTATCACTTAATCATTATTATCTCAGAAAAAATCTTTACAGTTTAAAAATATTCTCTGGCTTTAAATAACTTGAAAAATAATCGATCAATGAAATACGGATTATCTACACGGACATGACTTTCAGATATATTTACATTCTACTGGAAAATATATATGTCTAGTAACTCACATGGACAGAAAGTGTGGGATCAGTTATTATATTGATTGTAGTATAGAATAGATCCCCCACTTTATATCCACATTATTATTATTTCTTGTTTGTTGATAAGCCGTAGAAAACTAATCAATCAATCAATGAAATACTGATTAGCTACACAGGCGTGTCTTTTAGATTTATTTACATTCTCTGGAATAGAAATGTATAGAAACTAATCTGTCCATAAAGTGATGGCTCAGTTTATGTATTGATTTTAATATAGAATTGATCCCCCACTTTGTATCAATATAATTGAAACACCGGTTCCCGTACAAGGACCGAAGTTAAGCCACATCAAGCCTAGTCAGTACGTAGATGAGTGACCGTTTGGGAATACAAGGTATTATAAGCTTAGATGTGCAGGGTTTGTAATCGATAAGGGTACGGAATTTTTAATCGAAGAACTTAGTTCCAGTTGCAGGTGTGGTAATTATATTCACTTACACGCAAATATCCTTAAGAAAGGCATGAACCCAACATCATCTCCTCCTGCTATGAGTGAATTATTAAGACTTGTATGACTATATGACTAAATCATTATTATGTAATAAAAGTAAATATGCTTACAGGTATATCATGTTGAAACACCGGTTCAATAATACAATTAGTCAGGCGTAAATATTTCTGTAGCCAAATTGCAACTTTTTGAAGTGTTTGGCCTTGTGATTTGTTTAATATTATCTCAAACGCAGTGCGAAATGGGAGCTGGGTTCTTGTATATAAAATCTTAAAGAAAAGACATGCAAAAACGGTAGTGGATTTTTATTAAATAAGTATTTGTTATTTTAATCATTAAATTTTTCTTTAAAATAGTGTTAGTTTTTGTATGCTACATAATAAAACGTTTCATTTTTCCAAAAACATCCTAGTAAAAGCAACTGTACTTTGTATTCCCTTACCTGACTGCACTACTCAAAATTTGGTTTTGATCGGTCAGTGTACGGCTATTTTAGAGGGTGTGACGTACGGATCGACTAACAGAAGTCATAGAAATTTATATATAGATAGATTTATATTTCTTTCATCTGTTTCTTTATTTATGTGACCATACGTCAATAGAACTACATCAAGAATGTACATTCATCAATATAAACAAAGAAAATTCATATTTAAAAGACTAAAGATTGTTTTATTTATCTCCAGCAAATTACTTTGCAGTTGCATGAAATCGCTTTAGAAAAATATTTATAAATATATATTTAAATAATAATTATCGTTTTAAAAAAATTAAGTTTAAATTTTTTACTAAATATCGTTTTAATAAATTTTAGAATGTAAATTTTTAAATTTAAAATTAATTTTTTAAATAAATATCGTTTTAAAAATGTTCAAATACACAGAAGCTTTCTGAAAATCAATTCAAATACGCAACAGTCGATCAAAAAACTAGTTACACGAAACGGCTTAAAAAAGAAAAGAATCCTAATTTGCCCTTCAAGAAATGTAATATTCATTTTATTTGTTTGTTTGTTTGGGGTTTTATGGCATATCAACCACTATGGGTTATTTAATGCCAGATCCAGTATTTACTAGATATATCAAAAACAACATCATTGTTTCAAAAACGTATAGCTGGCAACATCGTTGTTTCAAAAACGTATAGCTGGCAACTGTTTCAAAAACGTATAGCTGGCAACATCATTGTTTCAAAAAAATGTATCCCTGGCAACATCATTGTTTCAAAGACGTATAGCTGGGAACTGTTTCAAAAACGTATAGCTGGCAACATCATTGTTTCAAAAACGTATAGCTGGCAACATCATTGTTTCAAAAACGTATTGCTGGCAACATCATTGTTTCCCATCACATTTTAGGGGTAAGGTGTTAGTATATTTAGTGTAGGGTTTGGGAGGGAATTTTAATTGTAAGTTGTAGTTGTTTTGGGATGGGTTAGATGTGATGGGGCATGACATGACCAGCCGATTGATCGGATCGACGGCCTTTTGGTTGGACGTAGTTTATCGTCATACCCAGGACGCGGATGTAGTTTATCGTAATACCCAGGACGCGGATGTAGTTTATCGTCATACCCAGGACGCGGATGTAGTTTATCGTCTTACCCAGGACGCGGATGTAGTTTATCGTCATACCCAGGACGCGGATGTAATTTATCGTCATACCCAGGACGTAATATTCATTTTAAAGAAATCATTTGTAGTTTAAAACAAAAAAAAACACGTTTCTCTTTTTATTAATGAAAAATTTACGAAAAATCGTTTTAAAATTTTAATTTTAAAATTATAATTTTTTAATTTTTTTTACGAAATATCGTTTTAAAAATGGTCAAATACACAGAAGCTTTCTGAAAAACAATTCAAATACGGCATAATCGATTAAAAAAAACTATTTGCATGAAACCACTTAAAAAGAAAAAAAAAACTAGTTTGCCACTCAAGAAATGTAATATTCATCTGAAAGAAATCATTTATAGTTTAAAAAAAGATACGTTTCTTTTATTTTATTTTTTCGTTTTCTTAATGAAATCCAAGTAGAAAGAAAATCTGTTATTGAACTCATATCGACTCTGATATTGACCGATGAGAGCTTCATGTTGAAACCAGAAACAGAAGGGTTCCATCAAGCAGCGCGGGATCAAAGCCTGCTCACAAGGTCTTACTAAATACAAATGCTGAAGCGAGTAGATCCAATGTGTCGTTTCTGTATAGACGCTGAGTAGACTATTGATTAAATAACATCTAGCTGCTCTTCCTTACCATCAAATAAATTTATAAATAGACAAGAAGAGAAAAAGTGTATTAGTAAAATCCGCCACATTTTCTACAGATTTATGGTTGTTCTGCTTTAGGACTCTCTCCATACAGAACGAATGAATTATAGAGTCAAATACACAAAGATACTTGAATAAAAGACTTCAAAGGGCATAATTTCTATAATGACCCAAGGATCTATAAAAAATTCTATAATAACCCCATGATCTTAGGGTTTAATAGAAACAATACAGCTAAAAAAATTTCTCCAAATAGAAGCAACTAGAAATCAAATTTACTAAAAAGAAGTGTTTTTCCAGGGCGAGTAGTTACAGGAGCACTAGGAATTGTTATGAAGATTACTTATATACACATTAAGAAAATCTCAATAAATCGACAATTTATTTTTGTCTCAATAGAAAGCCTGGTGAGTTTGATAACGTCAAAATGGCATCTGATATCCAGAACGACACTCAGTCTGTTGTTAACTGGGGCAAAGAATGACCTGTTTGCAACTTGTATTTCACAGACGATATTATCTTATGGCGGACAATAACAGTGAGCTGCAAGACTTGACAAACAAACTCGATGAGCAGGCGCATGTTGAATGTATATTAACGCAGAGTAATAAAAAGTAATGTTGAATAGTACAAGCAACACCCGTGCCTAGCGAAACACTGGTGGAAGTGTCCAGTTTCAAATACTTAGGAGCAAACCTGTCATCTGAAAACCAGAATTACCCAGACGGATCGCCATAGCCTGAGCAGCGATAGCCAGACTGGAAAGGATAAGGAAGAGCAACATCAGCTTCCAGAACAAGTTCAAACTTTACTAATCACTATTCGTGTCCATCCACCTCTACGGGTGTGAGACTTTGGCATTCCTGGTTGAGGCAGGGAAAAAGGACCCAGACGTTTGATAAAAAAATCTTACCTGTATGTCCTCCGTATCACAAAACCAACGACTATGTATGGAGTAAGGTAAATGTTAAGGGTCGGAAGATATCACGATTTGGGCACATCTCACGGCATAACGGCCTCTTCAAGATCACCATGCAAAGCACTGTTTAAGGTGGACACAAGCAGAGACAGCAACGTAACGAGTGTCCGGATATGACAATGCCGGAACTCTCGAGAGCCAGCACCAACTGATCCTCCAGGAAGTGGTTGCCACATTCTTCTGCCCTGAGTCCCACGCCAACGATTGAAGCAGTCAAGTGAATAATGATGATGATGATATTTTGACAGTTTTTGAAATTCCTTTTTAGAAACATTATTATTATTATTGAATAAGAGATCATCACACCAGAAAATTGCACTGATATATATAAATATACGTAGCCCATTATGTCCATCGTGACATATATAACAGACACGTGCGTCATCATAGCAAATTATACGCAGTATCTGTCTATGTTTCTGAGATGAGGTATTATGTACACTAATTACATTATTCGGACTATTGTCCTCATCTTTGTCCCCATATTTATTACAACGTTTCGGCCCTTCAGTATCTGTCTATATTTCTGAGATGAGGTATTATGTACACTATTTACATTATTCGGACTATTGTCCTAATCTTTGTCGACATATTTATTACAACGTTTCTGCCCTTCAGTATCTTTCTATATTTCTGAGATGAGGTATTATGTACACTATTTAAATTATTCGGACTATTGTCCTCTTCTTTGTCGCCATATTTATTACAGGTTTCAGCCGTTGTACGATCCGGCTTTCTTCAGGTTGTTGGAATGTCGAACTGAATCCTTTATTTCACTCACTGGTGCAGACTGTTCTAGTTCCATTTGCTATGTTTTTAATAGATGTCAGTTATCTCCTGTTAATTCCCCTCTCCAATTTCTCAACTGCCTTAACCGGGTATTGAACTCACACCTGTAATACTATATTATCCATTTACTGTATTTAAAAATATTAAGATACATAAACTTTAAATTTACGTGCGTCTGGTATTGAGTGCTTTTATCCCTAAATACAGCAAAACTATATATGATAGCACTTAGGAGGCTTTGAACTAATTATAATTAAGTAATTCATCGAGTCTAGAAGAAACCTCAACCGAAAGCACTGGACGGCCGTTTCGTCCCATATTTGGGACTCTTCAGCAGTGCGCATCCACCACCGAGAAGAAGAAACCTCAACAAAATGGAGAAGGCACTGGACGGTTGTTTCGTCCTAGAGACTCGATGAATTACTTAATTATAATTATCTCAAATCCTCCTAATTTCTATCACTTGTATAGCCTTTCTTGAGCAGGCTTTTAATGTTGTAGACTGAGCGGCTTGCTGATAGTAGTCGTGGCCGTGGGGGCACAGTCCTATGGGTAAAAGAGAAACTCGGATGAGTTCCACCACGGAATATGTGATCGAGCGGCGCTATATTGAATGTGCTTTGCTATCTCTTCGTCACCGAGGCCCGTTGGAACAGTTGGTATGACGTTTGCCTGACGACGTAACTGTCCGGGTTTCATTTCTCGGTAGTGGATGCGCACTGCTGATGAGTCCCAAATATAGGACAAAACGGCCGTCCAGTGCTTTCTGCATTCTGTTGAGGTTTCTTCTGGACTCGATGAATTAATTATATATATATATATATATATATATATATATATATATATATATATGAATTCAAACGTTATTTTTAGAAGCTACCCGTATTTGATATAGATGTCCCGTTTTTATATTAAAACAGTGAGTATTACATCTAATGGTCTGCACACTCAAGAAATCTTAAAGAAAATTTGCTCTCCGAAATTAAAAATAAATTCATTAATTCATTATATATATATATATATATATATATATATATATATATATATGGAGAGAGAGAATTAATACAAATAAAAGGATTGTCACAAGAAATATATGTTCACACATATTTTACATAGTTAAATCCCTTCGTAAGGTTAGGCTGCACTTGGGAGTAAAATCTTTCTGTATTTCTTTAAGGCTAGAAGTAGAAGGAGTCCTTTCAGTAAAATCGATAGGAACCTTTTCCAGTCAATCCGAGGGCTCAAACTACAACTGGAACTGTTGATGTCCTCGTGTGTTACACTTTTTAAATATCTATTTTAAGGACCTTATGTTTTGAGAGTTTTTTGAAGATTTTCAAAGATACATTACAATCTGCAGGGACTGCCATGTCAATAAGGAGGCACATTTATTATTTGCTACCAGTCCCTATCTCCTTAATCGTGTCTGGGTAGTGTTAATCCCAATTTCATGCACTTTCCTTTCCGTAAAGTTGAAGATTTTCCTATACAGATATTGGCCTACTCTTTCATATTGAGTTTTATATTCAGTGGGTGACAATACCGTGCAACCTAATTGCTATGGTCCAAATTCCTTGTACCACGGTGATGATCCAAGGTAGAACCAATAAAGAATAACACGAACACAGGTATGGAATAACACAGATATATTACAAACAGAAATATATACAAAGAAGTAGAAGTATTAGTCATGACTATCAGATTTGGTTAGAGTGAACTATGTTGTCTCGACAAGTATCACTATTCCAATCTCTTACAGTAATCATCTGACGCCACTCTGACTGACTCTGACCGACAGTATTTACTGCCCCCACACAAGGGATAGATGTGGCACAAGGCCGGGTTTAAAGTGGGGTATTCCCGAGCCCGTAGGCTCGGCCAAAAAATGCCCGTAGATACCGTATAAACGGGATCGGGTTGGTCAACCTCCCCGAACGAGACTCTGCCGTTCGGCGGAGCCACGTCCGGGTTGCTCTCTGCTCAGAGGCAGAGAGTTCGACCGTCTAGCCGAGTCGTCCGACACCGACTGACGGACTGACTGGCCGACGATGTTCATTAACACGCTCACGTGTGTCAAATGCGGGACAAGGCCAGTTTAATGTGGGCTTTCCGAGTCCGTAGGCTCGGGCAAAAATTGCCCGTAGAACCCGTATAAACGGGATCGGGTTGGTCAACCTCCCCGAACGAGGCTCTCTCCTTCGGCGGAACCTCGTCCGTGTTTCTCTCTGCCAAGAGGCAGAGAGTTCCCCTCTGCCTCAGAGCCAGAGAGTTCGACCGTCTAGCCGAGTCGTCCAAAAGGACTGACTGGGAACCGACTGTCTGCTCCCTCTTGAGGCGCAGTATTTATAATGTCCGGAATAGTCCATTATTATTATGGGTAAGTTCCCATAACACTAATACAGAAGCGTCAGTTGTTTCTATATATTTATCACAAATTCTGCATTTTGGTCTAACACAATTCTTCAGTATGTGTGCTTGGTAATTTCTAGTTAGCCAACATTCGTCATGGGCAGCAAGGATAAAACCTTCGGTTTCAGCTCATAACCGTAGCCATTAATGGGTACGGGGTTTGTCTCCATCAGCTTTGTTTGGTATGGGCAGGATAATGACCCTGAAGTGGCTTATCTTGCCATCGTTTCTGTATCTCACCCATTGCATTTGCTTTTGCTTTCCTTCTTAAGTTTGTTTCGTTGCATCGGTTATTATATTGTACTTGCATTTCTTCACCCACTTGAATCTGTGTTGAAATTGCTGGTTTCATTTATTAGCGAATAAAGTCTCTTACTTCTTTCATGTTCTCTGTCAGAGATCATCACCCGGTCTTGTATAGTTTCCAAGTATCTTCGAAGGCCGATTGATGTAGTTTTGCAAGACAGTTCTAGTTGAACTAATCCTCTGCCTCCGTCGGATCAAACAGACGATCAATAACAGCCTTTTGATGATGCATGCTGTGACAGGCGAGAAGCTTTCTCTTTTTGGCGTACATTCACTTAATTTCAGCCATTGACCAGTAAAGAATTTTGAAACAATATTGCACCACAGGGACAAGAAAAGGATTTATGGATGATATATATATATATATATATGTTTTAATTCAACTCGGTATTCGGTATCAGACGTACACGTCTGTAATATTTTTTTTCTTATTTTCTCCTTCATTTCTATATGCTGCATTCCACCTCATTTGCTAATACCTCGGTAATTATGGGATTCTTCTTGTTCCGTTTTCCTAATCTCTGTGACAAAATCTAGATCTATTGAGTGTCTTTCTGCAATTCTCCCTTTTTTGAATGTTACTTTTGCCATTTATCTAATCCGAATTCCATACCGATGTCGTCAATGAAACATTTTACAGTAGTGTCGAGACCATCAAACTCAGTGTCGTTTTTGGCAAACAGTTTGAGATCATCCATGTAGTGTAGGTTACTTAATACTGTCTTGTTTACTTTGCATCCATAGCTATTAATGTTTAATTCGTGCGTAAGGGGGATTAAGGACATACAAAACAGAAGAGGTGACAGGGAGTCTCCTTGAAGGATTCCTCGTCGGATATTCAGGCAGATGGAGATAGCAGTGCATCTGGTGCGGTTTAGATATAATGTGGTTTTCTACATTCCCATGCTGTGCTTAAAGACATTTATTATCACGGAGAGACTTTGTACATTT
>OZ038509.1:68532910-68577910 GCA_964036315.1 Acanthosepion esculentum | reverse complement strand
GATATGAATAATTTTAAAAGTTTTTTAGTGTTTTAGAAATGATTTTTATAAAGAATATTTTTATGACTGAAATGAAAAGGGGGAAAAACGTGATAAAGGAACTGGAAGAATAAGGGGAAAAGCAAATAGAATGAAGGGAGAGAAGAAGAAGAAGAAGAAGAAGAAGAAGAAGAAGAAGAAGAAGAAGAAGAAGAAGAAGAAGAAGAAGAAGAAGAAGCGGAATAATAATAATAATAATAATAATAAGAAGAAGAAGAATGAGAAAAGCATTAATAATAATAATAATAATAAGAAGAAGAAGAAGAAGAAGAAGAAGAAGAAGAAGAAGCGGAATAATAATAATAATAATAACAATAATAATAATAATAATAATAATAATAATAATAATAATAATAAGAAGAAGAAGAAGAAGAAGAAGAAGAAGAAGAAGAAGGACAAGAAGAAGAAGAAGACAAGGAGGAAGAAGTAGTAGTAGTAGCGGAAGAAGAAGACGAAGAAGAAGAAGCGGAATAATAATAATAATAATAATAATAATAAGAAGAAGAAGAAGAAGAAGAAGAAGAAGAAGAAGAAGTAGAAGAAGAAGCGGAATAATAATAATATGAAGAAGAAGAAGAAGAAGAAAAAGAAGTAGTAGTATTAGTAGTAGTAGTAGTAGTAGAAGAAGAAGAAGAAGAAGAAGAAGAAGAAGAAGAAGAAGAAGAAAAAGAAGTAGTAGTATTAGTATTAGTAGTAGTAGTAGTAGAAGAAGAAGAAGAAGAAGAAGAAGAAGTAGTAGTAGTAGTAGTAGTAGTAGTAGTAGCGGAAGAAGAAGAAGAAAACGAAGAAGATGAAGAAGAAGAAGAAGAAGAAATAGGAGGGGAAGAAAGAACGTAAATCTAGAAGAAAATTAAATAAAAAAGAATGAGTAAAATTGGAAAGGAAAAATAAATACAAATAAGAATGAGAAAAACAAAAGGAGAAAAAAATAAAATTCAGATAAGAAAAATAAAAGAATAAATATGAAAAAAAGAACTTGTTGAGAATTTAGGTAAAGAAATATATTTTCATTGATGAAAAATGATTTGGGAAATAAGTTTATTCCTTCCTTAAAAATTTAGAAAAACACATTATTAACGGAAATGGAAGCAGCTGATAATCCTATTTTTCGTTGATGGAAACGAAAACAAGAAACGAAACCTTTTTCTTAGGGTTGAGGTTATGAAGATCAATCATGTCGTACCAAGAGGTTGTTCTAGTTTGTGCGAAAGGAGTCAAAGAATTGAAAGTCACGAGGAAAATAAATCACACCGTTTCTCCTAAACATTTTAAAAATTAGATTTGTCACAAAGACAGTAATGAACCCTAAAAAATATGCAGAATTAGACTACTGAGAAAGAACGAAGAAGGGGCAGGGTTTGGCCCCGCTTGTGCAGAATAGTGAGAGATGTGAAGTGAGGCAGGTGGGAGTTAAAGGAAATGCAACGACTACTCCCAGGTAAGGTGGAAAAATTTCCAGATTTGTAAATTTGTTTAAAAAAGCAGAAGTAAGAGACAAATAAAACCCTTATTTGAATTAATGAAAATGTAAAAAATCAACGAATCCCCAGAACCCATTGGTCCCACACCAGTTTCGGACCGAAGTGCATATAAGTAGATGACCTTCGGAAGATTGGAAATTTTCGGCTGTGAAGGCGCATCGAGAGCTTCTTGAATCCACATCAACTGCCATCAGAATTCCTTATTCCAAGACTTTGAACCAAGCCTTCCAGAAGTTTAGTTAAGACTCATACTCACTGGAGAGATTTATGAGGGAAGGGTTCATTTTTGTTGTACCAAGAGCTATATGAGACAACTGAAGATTAACCCCACGTATCTCTCGTTATTTTGACCTTAATATATCACTCACCACGGTTTGACCAGTGCAGCAAGACTACGACTTTTGATCTTCCACTGCTCTCAGATCAAGAACACAATGTGGGCAGAGATGGTGTGGGTCGAAGCGGTCAGCGACCAACAACCAGTTTTGACCAGCCTCAGTATTTACCTGCGCAGAGTTATCCTCGTGGTTAAAGCGTCGTCCTACGACCCTGAGGACGGCACCACTAAACGTAGTTACACCACTGGGTGTAAGCGGCAGCTAAAGGTGTTACATTATTTGGTGCCAGGGGCCAAGGATCTGACCCTGTTGCAAGGGGTGTAACAGAAGAACTAAAGAACGAACGAAAGAAAAAATTAAAGATGAAAGCAACAACAAAAGAAAGAAAGAAAGAAAGAACAAACGTACGAAAGAAAAAAGAAAGAACAAAAGAAAAAGAAAGAACAAAAGAAACAAAAAAGAAAGAACGAAATAAAAAATAAGAAAGAAAGAAATAAAAAAGGGAGAAATAAAAAAGAAAGAATGAAGAAATAACGAAAGAAAGAAGAAACAACGAAAGAATAAAAGAATGAATGCCCTAAAGAAAGAAAGACAGAAAGAAAGAACGAGGGAAAGAAAGAATGAGAGAAAGAAAGTTTGAAAGAACGACAGAAAGAACTAAAGATAGAAGCAAGAACAAAAGAAAGAAAGAAAGAACGAAAGAAAAAAGAAAGACCGAAAGAAAGAAGTAAGAAAGAAATAATGAAAGAAAGAGTGAAAGAAAGAAAGACTGAAAGAAAGAAAGACTGAAAGAATGCGAGAAAGAAAGACTGACAGAACGACAGAAAGAAAGAACTAAAGATAAAAGTAAGAACAAAATAAAGAAAGAAAGGACGAAAGAAAAAAGAAAGACCGAAAGAAAGAAGAAAGAAAGAAAGAAAGAATGAAAGAATGAAAGAAAGAAAGACTGAAAGAAAGAAAGAAAGAATGAAAGAAACAAAGAAAGAAAGAAAGCAAGAAAGACTGAAAGAAACAAAGAAAGAAAGACTGAAAGAAACAAAGAAAGACTGAAAGAATGCGAGAAAGAAAGACTGAAAGAACGACAGAAAGAAAGAACTAAAGATAAAAGCAAGAACAAAATAAAGAAAGAAAGGCCGAAAGAAAAAAGAAAGACCGAAAGAAAGAAGAAAGAAAGAAAGAATGAAAGAAAGAAAGAATGAAAGCAAGAAATAAAGAAAGAAAGCAAGAAAGAAAGCAAGAAAGACTGAAAGAAACAAAGAAAGAAAGACTGAAAGAAAGAAAGAAAGACTGAAAGAATGCGAGAAAGAAAGACTGAAAGAACGAAAGGAATATATCAGGTAAAGAAATGAAGTGCATTTAGAGTAAGTGGCGGAAAAGCTAGCAACAACGATCCAAAAATGAATAAGGAAGAATTGAAAGCGACAAAGGAAAAAGAAAACGTGAAGAAAAAGAGTGAATGAGAAAAGAAAGAAAAAGAAGAATTTCAAAAAGGAATTTCAAAATCGATATGAAGAGAAAAGATTAAAGAACTGACAAAGCAAAAGTCAACAAAAAACTTGTTCCAATGTTGCTTAATCTCACCAGGGAATCACCACGTCACTTAGAAACCCACCGCATTACCCAAAGGACGGCAACGCTATAAAAGCAAGATTTCAAACATATTCAAAAACAACTTTCGTTGAGAAAATGGCGCATAGAACATTTCAGAAGTTATGAACCGCGATTTCTTTCAGTTTGCATACACTAAAGTTCTAAAATTTGAAGCCAATTCCATTATTAGCTTGGGATGAAGTTGACAGAAGAGTGAAACCTTTCCATCCCAAAAATGAAGAACACTTCTTAGATTCACAGAAAAAAGAAAGGAAACAATTACCAAACTGTTCTTTCAGAATTGAATGCCAAAAATTTGTGTTGCAGTAATCAAGGCTAAAGGAGGATATTTTGAGGAGAGCAAAATTGAATCATAAAATTATTTTTTTGCATAATAAAATTTCTAATAAAATATTTGTCACACTGTTTTTTACCCATGTATAATAATTTTCTATTATTTAAAGTACCAAACATTTGGGGCCAATTTAAATAATTACCACGGCTTCCCTTAATCCTTTGATATGTACATATATACATAAATAGGTTTAACTTATATATTGTTAGCTGGAAACACACCATACGGAGGGTAGAATTTGAAGGCATTTCCTGCAGAAGACTTTAACCCCAATAAGATAATCCGGAGCCTGCTGGCGAAGGCTGCACGTGCCGGCCGGCCGGTCCCGGCACATGACTGGGCATCTGCCGACTGAAAGTTCGCCTTAAGTCAGTCACAGTAACACTCGGCAATTACCTGATTTTTATTATCGGTCACTCGCTTTCGTCGCAGGCGGGCGGCGGCGCCCCCGTAACGCCCGCTCCCGGCACGTCGTCGTCAGTCGTTGTCTTGCCGCCGCCCGGGCTGCGTGTTCTTCGTTCCCTGCCGAGACGAGACGGCAGCAACAACGCACCGCCGGCTGGCCGGACGGCCCGATCGCGCACGAATATGAATATCTTATATCTTACTTTATATGAAAAGGATCATTCTCATGAAGATCTGCATCTGATGACGATGATAATGCTAATGTTAGCCGTTTCCTTATGAGGAAACATTTGGCATTCATTGACCAGGAGCCAGTGCTACTCAGATTTTTAGCGGGAGTTCTCTTTTCGCAGACCAGCTTCACTAGGGAATAGATGCTGAATTGATTTTTGCTGCTTGAATCTTGGATTTTTTTTCTTTTCAGCACTGAAATTTACGCTAAGTTTTAAGATTTTCTTTTTTACGTTCTTTTGCTGATTATTTCTGACTAAATTCTTTAATTTTGTTTTTCAGTTTTTTTACCCTCCCTCATTTCGTCTTTTATATTTCTTTGTTTTCCACCCTTTTTTTATTAGATTTATTTTGTCTTTTTGTCTTATATTGTTTTTATTTTTTCTGTTTATTTTGTATTGCCCGCCCAACATGATATTCTGTTTATCCTTTTTATGAATTATTATTATCTTTGTATATTTTTCCGTATTAATTCGTTTATCTCTTTAATCGTCTTGAGTAAATTGTCCGCATAACTTCTGTGTTTGATTTTCTTGTCTGCCTTTCTATTTTACTTTATTTCTAATTTCATTTTCGTAGCAAGACTTGTTTTGTTACTGTAACGTCTGCCATTTTGTTTTTAAATCGCATGACTTGTCATATTTACGTGTTTCGTTTTTTGTAATATTTAGTTTCGCTAAGTGTGTGTGTGTGTGTTGGTTTTTTTGCTGTTGTAATTTAAAAAAAAACCGTTTTACACTTATATATATTACGTTATTTGCTTTCTCCTCAGTCTTATATTGCGTAATTTTTGTTTTGCTGTTTTATTATACAGTGTAACCCGGATATAAGGGACCCGGATATAAGAGAAACTCCGATATAAGAGAGATTTTATCTGGTCCCTTCAACTCTCTTATATCCGGGTTACACTGTATTTTGGACGTCAAACCGGCTTTTTTCATTATATCTTAAATTTGTTATTTCCTTTTTCATTTTTTAGAAAGAATTTTTGTGTTTTGAGTTTTGCGTCTAAACTTTTTTCTGTATTTATCTTTTCTTCTCTTTTATATTTTTTGTTTAATTTCTATTTTTAAAAAAAGAAAAAAAAGATTGCCTTAGAAAAAATTTCTATTTAGAAAACATACTACATTTTAAGTTTAATTATTTAAAAAGAACCAAAAATAAACCCAATATGGCTGACAATTTGAGTCGACCAAAAAATCTTTTTGGACCACAAAAGAAAAAAGAACCGCCTGATAAGGTTAAAGGAAAAAAAGCAGACTCATTATAAATCAAGAGTTAAAATAAAGTATACTGGCCATTAATAGCCAAAATCCGGAGAAGATCATAAAAACATCGGACCCGAGAAAACAGTCAACAAACGAAACTATGGTAGCCAATAAATGCGAAAATTCAGAAGAATCAATTAATGAGAAAGACAAGAGCAAGAACAATCTTGTTACAGGAGATGGGCTCTTGACAAATCTGGTGAAACTACAGAAATTTAAAAAAGATAATTGTGTCAGTCGTTGTCATGAACAAGCGTGTGCACAATTTTTTTCGCTCCACATTCATAAAATCGTAGACGTCTCTGGGGGTTAAACCACAGAGTTATAAAAGGAAAAGGGGTTTTCATGTGGGAGGTACTGCAAACCACGCCTACCAACTTTGAGGCCGCAACCAGTCGAGACAATAACTAAAGATGTCATTCTGGGAACTGAATATCAGGGCATGCGACTGACCCTTTATAGGTATATGAGTTGCCTCCTCAGATCATCGAGGTGCAATTGGCCGCTTATCTGCCACAATTCGGACAGATACTTAGTGCTTCCTCTGACCTGTGATCGAGCATCAACTTGATCGATCACAAGTCCTCACATCTCCATCCTCTACTGTTTGGATTTAGAGGGCTAGAAAATGCCTATTATTGCAACCGGTCCCAGACTAACTTGCTAGAAGTGTGGAGAGATTGGTCACTTCTCCTCTTCCTGCCCAGCAAAGAAGGCTTCTGGTGTTCCGGTCCTCGCCGACTTAAATCCTCCTCTAGTCGAGCCTGTTGTCCTCGTCTCACTCGTAATTGGTTTGCCGGCGACCGGAGCGGTGTGGTAAAGCATACGGCTATGTCTCTCCAACGTGCTCCATTCTTTGAAAAGGTTTTTGCCAGCCGCTTGTGCTTTGTAGAGAAAGAAAAGGGAGAATGGCAGGTCGTTGGTAGGGCTAAAGGGAAGCTCCGGACAGCGGAATATAGTTCCGCCAAAGCTCATACGGGTAATGGCACAGACAGACCTACTCCTTCAACCAGTTCTAAGGGCGATTCTCCGACCAGCTACGCCGATCAGCTGAACAACAGAAAATGAAATATGAACCATCTTTTGAGAAAATCGAGAAATAACAGAATCTAGAAGAGGAAGTAAATGACATACTTCTCTGTAAAAGAATTGGTCCTTCTTTCTCGGCACCATCTTCCCCATCCACAAAACAACACAACATGGATTCTTGTCCTGTGGTTAAATCCCTATCTTCCACACCTAAAATGACTAACATAAAGAAACCCCCATTCCCAAATCAGCATCAAAGAAAAATCGTCCTCCTACCAATACTCCTAATCTATCCTCTGTCCAAACTCCCATCAGCTCACCAAAGAAATCTGAAAACACAACACGACAAAGAATTCCATCACCTAAGTACACTGAATCAACAAATAAAAACTAGTCTAAACTCATTTATAACACAGAAGAAAACGTGTGCTGGGTCAAGAAGAGAAGGCTTTAATTTCATCGAGGGAAATTAAAGAACTGGAAATCCTAATTAATTTCAAAACTCTAAATGGGTTAAACATTGAAGAACCGAGAAACTTCCTTCCCCAATGCAGAAAGATTCATCATAGTTGTAAGATCTGTTTAGGGTGGCCACCAGATTTGGGACATGGTGGATGAAGCGAACAATGCTTTTGGAATGTTTCCACCCATAGCCTTTTATAATGATGCAAATTCCAAATAAAAATGAAACAGTTTTGTTCTGGAAGGTTCCCGCTTTTAGATCAACACTCCCTTTATAGGGCACTGAAAACATTTCCCTCGGTCATTGGTGGATTGTCTCATGATAGTACCATCAATACTGAGATGGAAACAGATTCAATGGGAGAGGCCGTCGGAGTCCTCACCCCGACCATGTTCCATGCAGCAGAGCAACCCTAATAGTTCTGATAATGACACTCTCGTTAGCTAGTGTGAATGCCGGGGATCTGAGGTCGGAGTTTCGCAGGACGAGGCTCTCTCGTGATATTCAGCGTCTCGGGGTGAATGTTTGTCGTGTGCAGGAGACCCGTTTTTCAACTCGTGATTATGCGGGCATTCTGCCTATGCGATGTTTTCGCTATTCAGCATGTATTGATGGTCGCTCTAGTTGAGTTCTCTGGTTGGTAAGCAAGTTTCTGAACGTGTTGTGTGCTCTTGTCTTCACAGATCCGGCGGGCTGGCTTTGGGCACTGGATATTACAATAGAGGATAAGACTTTTCGTCTCATTGGGGTTTATGCGCCCAATGACCATTCCGAGCAACCTGATTTATTTCCACGGATCGAGCTGTTTTTGACGACCTCTCGTCGGTTAGTTTTAGTGGGAGATTGGAATGACATCCTTGACCCCGATATAGATCGTATAGGTCCCAGATCGGGTACTAACAACCGAAACATGAAAATATTTCGCGATTTTGTCGATAAGTACCGTAATGAAGACTCTCGAGAGATAGTGTGAACTTGTACACATAGTCCGTTCTCGCTATCCCAACCGAATCTTAGGAGAGTTGATGTAGAGCACTTAGGGTGTCCAAGTTTCCATTATATAGTTTACTCGGATCATAGGATCATCCGGGTTTGTGTAAACTTTGATAAGCCTAAGGTTAAGATGGCTGGCTACTGGAAATTGAACTCATCGTTATTTGGTGAGGAAGATTTCCAGGATCAGCTACTATTACTGCTACGACAGGATTTGACGGGGGCCGTGGTTGGGAATATGTGATGGGATAAATTAAAATCTAAAACCAGGCCGTTTGCTGCTGATTATAATCGTCGGCTCAATGTAGATTGATTAGCGGTGCACACGGCATGTGAGAAAAAAGTCGATCGGGCAGTAAAATCCCGTGATGACTGGGACGAAGCTTTAGCTAAGGCAGAGTTGGTCTCCTTGCTTATCAATAAGGATCAAGCTCTGGTAGTTAGGGCTGAGTTAAAACGAATGTCTTCCGAGGAAACGAATATGGCTGGCTGAAATGCTTGTAGGGGAAGTTAGGAATGCTTCTCGTCGACATAAAGCGTGCGTCACATTGCTGGATAATCCGACCGTGACTACAAACGCATATGCGAGGATTTTCGTGACCATTTTACTGCCTTGAGGTAGCAGAAGCGGATGGATGCGAGGGTCCCATCACAGACTCGGAATTCTGGGAAGCGCTGAAATAGGTTGGCCGGGACAAATCTTCGGGTTTAGAGGAAGTCTCTGGTTTTCGTTCCCTTGCTGGCACTGATTTTCAACAACTGGTTGAAGCAGGAGGGTATACCTCAACGCTTCACCAGGAGTGTGGTCAAGTTACTTCACAACGACAAAAACGGTGGGATTGAACAGGTAACTATCGGCCTTTAACGATGTTAAATACAGATTTTCGCCAAGATCTTAGACAACAGTTTGCAGGCTGTCCTCTCTAGTTTGAATAGCTCTGAACAGACTTGTGCTGTGAAGGGCAGGACTATTCAGGACAACCTTCATATGGTACGCTTGATCATCGAGCAAGTTGTCAGAGAAGCCGCGCTGATCAATTTAGATCAGTCCAAGGCATTCGATAGGTTAGACCATCGATTTCTGGAGGCTGTCCTTTCGGCGGCCGGTTTTGGGGGCGTACTTTCGATCCTGGCTCTGACTTCTTTATGCGTCCCCCGATGCATTGGTGGAAGTGAATGGGATTCGATCGGAGCCTTTCGTATTGCTTCACTCCATTTATGAAGGTTGTCCTATTTCGCCTTTGCTTTACGTTCTTGCTTTGGAACCATTCCTTCGCAAGTTAAAGAGGAATCCAGTCCTACGCGGAATTTCTCTACCTGGCGCTATTAACCCGACCAGTTTTTCGGCCTATGCTTACGACGATTCGGCTCTTGTGTCGAGCAGAACCGAGACTGACGAAATCAGCAAAGAAATCAGAGGGTATGAGACGGTGATATGGGTCAAGATCAACCGCGATAAGTATGTTGGATTACGGTTGGTTACGTGGTAGACAGTCTCTCTTCCCTGAACTTTCCTCTGGACGGATGTCCGGTCAAGTTACTCGAAGTCTGGTTTGGTCCTGATCACTTGTTGGAAATGAATTGGTCGAATGTGCAGGAGAAAGCCGAGGTCGCAATTCGACTGTGTTACCCGAGGAATATTTCCTTAAATGGGAGTGTGGAAGTATGCGCCTCGCACATCTACCCGATTCTCCTTTACAGACTTCTGTAATTCTACATCCGTCTACCACACTAATTTCATTATTAAGGTTCTTCTTCTCATTCTTATGGACATGCAAGTCTGCTAAGGTACCTCGGGAGATCTTGTACCTCCACCCTTCTGAAGGCGGTCTGGTTATACGCAATATTAGATTAAATGTGTCGCGAATTGGATGAGGAGGGCGAATTCTGGAAGGAAGATGCACGTAAGAATTTTTCATTCTTGAGAAATGTGCACTCGTGCAAGGAGGACGCCCCCGTTTACTTCGAGGCGAGTTCTCATTTTATCGTGAATGTTTTATTGCTCTGAAACACCTCTTACGGGCGTCGGATGGCCTCTACAACGGTCAGGCGTTGTCTCGAAGGGCATTATATCATGTGTTAGTTAGGCGATCCGTACGAGATGATCTGATTGACGAACTCGGTCTTACGAAGCAGGAGCCACATTTGCATTAATGTAATATGATCTAGAAGAGTGGCCGTTCTAGAATAGTCTCATTAAGTGATTTGAAAAGAAACAATGTATCAAACCGAAAAATCCACCAGAAACGTAATAACTCCTCAATTTCTAAAGAAAACCAACATTCCGAACACTGTCAAATGGCTTCGCGATATCCAAAGAAACAGCAGGAATTTCAGCATTCTTATCGAAAGCTTAAGCGACCCTTTCAGCAATAATAAGTCATATATCAACAGTAGACATAAAGAAGGGAAAATGGTATTGTTTGTCTAAAATAAGATACTTTGTTGTTAGATGCTTAACAAATTCAGAATTGATTAGAGCCTTTTGTACATTGGCAATAACAGGAACTCTATAAGAGGATTTCCAACAAGCAGGAAAGCTATAAAGAACAAGTTACCGTTTGTAGCATTGACTGGGACCAGGTGCCAGATGAGGAACATAGTTGAATGGATACCAACGATTCCGCATTCTTTGTTTTATCAGGTTTCAAGACTATAGCAGAGACCATAAGTGGTGTTATAGAGACTTAGTTTCAAGTTGAAATTCAGATACAAACACTCCAGATATCCAGAATAGAATTGGAAGAGAAGAGGGATCTCCAGTAGTCCCAAGAATCAAACATGCGGGAGGCTATAAGTTGCTTCATTTTATCAACAAGAAAATACTTAACATCATTGAGGACATGTTTTCTACTATTACAAGCGGATATAAAGAGGCATATGTAGGGATCAGAGCTATCATGCTGGTATAGCCGGAAAAAGTTATATGCGTTCTAGTGGCTGTACAGATTGGTGTGAACTAAGGCGAAAATTCCGGTTTCATCTGGTATTTAAGTGATGGCACAGAAGCGTCGGTGCCGGTTATACGCAAGAAGAAACCTCTGGCACAAATTCCAATGCGAAGATTAAGTTTTCACTTCAAGTGTCGTCTCGAATCAAATCGCGAAATGAATCCCAGTCAGCAATCTCATTACAGTAGAAAATCCTTTGAGTAGGGAGCTCGTCTCTAATAGAAGATTCAAATCAGGTATCAACAGATATTGCAGCGTGATCAAAATTGCCAGGCGGCTAGAATTTCTATGCTCGAAAAAAACCCAGGAGAGATACGGAACAAATCGAGTAAAATAGCATAATTTTATGAATTATTATGGAAACAAGAATGAAATTATATTTGACTGAAAGACTGCACAACTAAAATACTGTCTGGATACCAGAAAGATCAGTAGTATTAGAATTATTAAGTCAGTTGACAAGATGAACATTAAAATCATCAAAGATTTTTTCTAATGAATGCAGAGTGAGAGAAAAAGCAACTTCTCTAGTGTCAGATATTTGTGTCTATCATGCAACAGTCCTGAGAAAAATTGGGGCGATAAGGGAACAAGAGATCCCTAACAGGTTCTAATAAGAGATGAAAGCAGATGAAAGCACCATCGGTGGACTCAGAAGACGACACCCTTGTCATTGGATGATTTTTCCAATTTATACACCAAGGTCATGCATATTAACACTAAAATCCTTTTGACAAAGAAGTTATCCTCAAACAGAGGGCTTATGACCATGTCACGCTGAAACACCGGTTCTAGTACGATCTTCAGCTTAGTTTGTTTTTTGTTTTCTTCAACCGTTTCATTTTTACTTACTCTCAATATTATTATTCGGTTGACCTAGCTCGCACATTCAGAAGTCCATCACACCAACCATAATGTTCCTGCATCAAGGTCATTAGGTGTCATACTCTCATAACATATCGGTGATTGCTGGGCGACAAGTCCGTCTTGTTCTATAGCTAGCAGTAGATCTCTTGAAAGTTCTTATTTTGCTCAGCCCTAGTGTCGTGCAAAGGGCATTCGTAAGATTGTAGAAATATAAGAGATAGGTTCATAGAGCTGGAATTTAGTTGCATACTGTCTCCAAGAGATGTTAAGTATAGCACTCACCATCCTAATATAAGTTCTATGAAGTTTGAACTAGGCTTTTAGTTAATGCCCATCACTTGCACCATACATTATAACCGCCTTTACAGTAGCTAGAGAGGATAACGGTTTGAGGTTGTCTGGTACCTCAGATTTCCAAATTACATCATTTTTATTCAAGGCGGACCAGTCTTTAACGATGCGGATTTTCACATACATTTCAGTATAATTTATTTCGCTTCCTAGATGTATAAAAGATTCGACATTTTATTGATTCACCTGAGATAGTTTGTATCGATCCTTGGTGGTTGAATATCAATGACATTAAATTCACACTAAATAACTGGATAGTAATTTAAAGCACTATTGGGAGCGTAGCAGTAAACAATTCGTTTTTTGTTTTGTTTTTGTCGGCCATTCCAGTGTTATAACTTTTTGTTCATTCAAATTTATGCCTAATGAAATACAGATGATATGTAATGGCTGAACGAAATGAAAATGGCATTGCTGATTTGTCAGGTAATGAATCACTGTCAGCCTTGGTATAATATCGGCTAGAAATAAGAAAATGGAGAGCCAAGTTCGAATTCCAGTTGTTTTTGCTGCATTCATTCATGCGCAAATACCCTTGAGAAAATCATGAGCTCATCTCTTATCGTTCGAACTATGGTGACATAACAGGACAGATTTTACCCTATAGCCTTGGTTGGCGATCAGTCTAGAAGGAAAACTTTGAATTCAAACCAGCTTGGTGAGGGTTAGGCACCGCTTCCTATTTTCTTAAGCATTTCACCCCAAGCAAGGCAGGAGTGCCACTAGCACGGAAGTGGTTACAGAGGAGTGAAAACAAGTTAAAGAGGCGTGATTTAAGTAAAGATACAGAGAAGGATGGTGAAAAATCTCAATGTCTAAGAAGATGCCGATTGAAATTACACTTGAATATTTGCGTACTTGGGAATTGATGATATTGGGAAGGTCATTGTCAAAGTCACACCACTTCTTCTACGTCTGCAGAAGCTTGTAGAACAGCTCCGTGTGACGATAAATATTCGCACTTACCGGAGTCAAAGCGCCCAAGATGTTTTGCATGTCGGACTGCTGTTTTGTAAAAGAAAAATACATTCTCCGACATTTATTTTATGCTGCTTGGCACGATTTGTCTAGTGGTGGTCTGCATGCTGATTGGACGCGCTGGGGACTGAGAGCGAGGCCAACGGCAATGATTGGTGCGTGGGCCATATTTTCGGTTAATAAAAACGGTCTGGGACATTGGCTGGCAGTGCGGTCGGAACCGCGGTGGCGTGCACCTATTATAGAGTTTCGTATTAAGTTACGACTCTGTTTATTTTTGTCTGGAAGCTGGACGCTAGCTTCAACCTACCGATAGATTGAGTTGTATATTTACCAGTGTCTACAGAAACGTGGGACGAACACAAATTTAGCTGGCGAGAAGTGAAGATTGGACTTGTGACCCCAGTCTTGTCGTTTCTACTACAACTACACTCCGATTCTAATTTGTTACAGTCACTATGAATCATTGTGTCACACAAGACAACCTTTCTCGACAAAATCTACATACATTATTCAGACTATTGTCCTCATCTTTGTTGCCATACTTATTACAACGTTTCAGCCGTTGTACGCTCCGGCCTTCTCTAGGTGGTTAGAATGTCGAAATAAACCCATTATTTCGCTCACTGGGGTAGAGTGTTCTAGTTCCACGTGCCATGTCTAATGGATGTCAGTTATCTGCTGTTAATTCCCCTCTCAAAGTCCTCCACAGCCTTAGCCGGGTATTGAACTCACACTTTTTTGGTCCTTTCACAGGATCTAACTAACGCCTTTATCCACTATTCCATGTATTATAAACCTACTGTCATCAGCCTCCATTTTTACCAGTGCTGATATTGAATTTTTTGCCGTTATAATTGCATGTTTTTTAATAGAGCTCATATTGCAATTTTTTGTTATTATCGCTTTTCTCTGGCGCTCCTTATTACTGGTTCCCATATTGTAATCATTTCTATGCTTGGTCGGCTCAGGAGATTTTTGTGGCATGATGCAAGATGACTCCTTATGACTGATGACCCCTGCGTTTGTCCCAAAAGATAAGCTCAAAGTCCTTGCAATGTCATCCACTTTCACCCTTCTGTCAGACTGAATGAGGTCATTGACTGATTCGATCACCTCAGGAGACCTCACTTCTGTAGGCCTCCCAGGCCTGTCTTCATCCTCAACACTGCTCCGTCCTTCTTTAAACAATTTACCCCACCTGTAAACATTTTTTGGCTGAAACATGTGGCACCATACACAGTTGACATTCTCCTATGAATTTCAACTTGTTTGCACCCTTCAGCAACCAAAAACTTGATAACTGACCGCTGTTCAATTCCTGGAGCATGCTTCTTGGTCGGCCATCTTTGTTAATCGCCAAAACTCTCAAAGTTTTTTTTTTAATCTGCAAAAGAAATTAAATCCATGTGAAAAAAAGTAAAACAAAAAAAATAAAAAAGAGTAAGCTTCTATCTGTATTCGAAGTCCTTATACCGAAAAATTCACCTTATTTATTGAATGACCCTCGTATTTCCATAGAATTTTTTTTTAGACTAGATGAGCAGTGAGGTCTTACCATTTCACTGCTGACATTTGCTAGAGGTTACCGAAAGTTATTTGTTTATAACTTCTTTCGCACTGCTCACCTATGGAAATCACGTCCGGATACATTCTTCCCTGTCAACTCCAATCTTCCAAAATTTAAATACAATGCCAATCGTCATCTTCTGTATCCAGAATTTTTCATTTTATTGTCTTTTCTACTAATTAACATTTTTCAGTTCCCTTCAATCTCAACATACTCTTGCGTCTTAGTGGCTTTATCGCCTTCCTTGGCGTTAAATGATTGAAAAACTGAGCTATGTTAATTTTCCTTGAAGTCGTTGAACATTCCGCTTTAGACGATGGAAGTGGGTCGATTGTCAGTGCTCGCTAATGGCGCAACAAACTCTTCAATGTCTGTACACGCATATATATTAATGTCTTTCCGGCAGGGTTAGAATTGAATAGGTTAACAGTGTAGTCATCTGGGAAGCAACCTCTTTCGAGTCGGTTCCACAAGGTAGTGGCTTGTGGGCGAATCAGCTTCAGTGGAACTTACATCTTAGCAAAGGAATACGGAGGGACTGAGGATGGTTCGCTACAATGGGTGTGCCATTCCGTGAAGTTTAGAAATGGTTGAACTAAGGAATGTATTAGATTTGAACATTTGAAATACACAAGTGATAGTGTCGTGGTCCAGATTCCTTGTACCACGGTGATGGTCCAAGGTAGAACCAATGAAGAATAACTCGAACACAGGTATGCTATAACACAGATATATTACAAACAGAAATATGTACAAAAAAATAGAAGTATTAGTAATGACTATCAGATTTGGTTAGAGAGAACTATGTTGTCTCGACAAGTATCACTATTCCAATGTTCTTACAATAATCCTCTCCGTCCTCCTTCGTTAGGCGCACTATTTATAATGTCCGGAATAGTTCATAATTATTATGGGTAAGTTCCCATGACAGATAGACAAGATGGTAGTGACCTTTATTGTAAGTCTTGTAAACAATGACTGTATATTTGCTGGATGTGATGGCAGAGAATGAAGTGGCCGTTGTAGAGAAGCGGAAATGGATGATTCAAGCAACAGTTGAGGGTACGTACCAGTTAAGAATAAGCAGGTTTAAACGAGGAGGGAAAATTGATGAGTGCGGGCAGAGCAAGTTTAGTCTGGCTGAAAACGAGTGAGTGCAGAAAATTAAGAGTGTTATTCAGGTTATAATGGAATTTTTTCTTTGATTCTCATCATGTATAAGGCGCAAGAGCCACTCAAGTTATTGGATCAAGGACAGAGTTTACTGGGATATGTGGGGAACATACCTAATACGAAGATGACATTTCCTTTAAATTTGTTTTTCTAATAATTTTATATTCATCCAAATAGATAATCCAAATAGATAATCCAAATAGATACATGCCATTGCAATATGTGCGGCTAATAAGAGATATACTTATAAATTGTCGATGCTAAATAAATGGACCTAGTGAACAGAGTTTGCCTTTGATTTAGTACTCGTAGGTATAATGGATTTCCAATGTAAAGCGTGTTTCTTGCTGAGGGTCGCAGTAAAAAAAAAGGATTTTGAAAAAGGCTAATTTATTGCTATTGCCTTTTACAGATAATGGCTTGAGTGAACTGAGATTTTGCACATTTACTCAATTTAAGACAAAAGACAGAAAAGCACCTGATATGTGTGTAGCATTGTCTTTTTCTCTTTCCGATTGGAATCGACTGCTTATAAACAAGCAACTACATCCATTTCATTAAATGACTTTTTTTCAAATATTATTTACCTTACATTTGTGTTGGAATTTCCTTTAAATTTATTTTTCTAAAAGTAATAATTTTATATTCATCCAAATAGATAATCCAAATAGATAATCCAAATAGATAATCCAAATAGATACATGCAATTTCAATATATGTTGATCAAAAGAAATAGACAAATAAATTGTCGATGCTAAATAAATGAACCTCGGGAAGATCTTGTCTCATCTCACTTTCCTTTCTCAAAGCTTTAGTAACTATTTCCCTGAGGTGAAATTTGAATGAGTGAAAAAGAAAGCCTTTGGAAAAAATTCTGTTTGCTTTTCAAAGTCCTGAATCATTAACTAAGTTAAAGAGGAAACTGAATTGCAGCCTCTTCGTTGTTCCTTCACACTTAAGAATGATTTTGAGAAATTAAATTTGTGCTCATTTTGGCTTAAGAACAAAAACGCAAATTTCTACTACTAAGTTAAAAGGGCTATTTTATTATTATTGCTTTTTAAAACTACTTGAGTGAACTGGGATTTTGCACATTAACTCAATTTAAGACAAAGGACAGAATCAGGCTTAACACTGCACCTGATATGTGTGTAGCATTGTCTTCCAGTATTCCCAATTGCAATCAGATGCTTATGAACAAAAAAAAACGCATCCATCTCATTAAATGACATTTTTTTAAAATATTATTTACTTTACCTTTGTGTCGGAATTTCCTTTAAATTCCTTTTTCTCAAAGTAAAGATTTTATATTCATCCAAACAGATAATCCAGAGATAACCCAAACAGATAATCCAAAGAGATAATCCAAACAGATAATCCAAATAGATAATCCAAACAGATACATGCAATTTCAATATATGTGGATCATAAGAAATATACTTAAAACTTGTCGATGCTAAATAAATGAACCTAATGAAAAGAGATTGTCTTTGATTTATTACATGTATGTATAATCGGTTGCAATGCAAAATATGTTTATTGCTGTGGGCTGTAGTAAAAAAAAATTGGAAAAACGCTGCTCTAGAGGAAGCCATTAAAAACACTGAAGAGCAAGTTACATGATATGAAAACTATTTTTAAAAATCAAAGTTAATTTAAAGTTCACGAAAGAATTCATTATATCCAAAAGGTTATAAAAAAAGATTTTTCAATAGGATATCAGTCAACCTAGAATCAGCAAGGACTGGTATCAGAAATATCAGTCCCCAAAAACCATGTCACCATGACTCAAGAATCTCTACACAGCACAACACTCATTGTGGACTCTGTGGTGTCAATTCTCTCTTACAGAGAGACCTTGCCCCAAAATGTAGCTATGAAGGTGTGCAGTGCATTCATCTTCGTGGTTTGGTGAAAGATGTTAAGATTGTTGAATAATTCACTTGCATCTGAAGTCTCATTAAATGACATTTTTTTAAATATAATTTACTTTACCTTTGTGGGTGGAATTTCCACTAAATTTCTTTTTCCAAAAAGTAATAATTTTATATTTATCCAAATAAATAATACAAATAGATACATTCAATTTCAATATGTGGCTATCATGAGAAATATACAAATAAATTGTCAATGGTAAATAAATGAACCCAATGAAAAGAGTTTGACTTTGATTTATTATACGGAGGTTTAATGGGTTGCAATCCAAAATGTGTTTCCTGCTGAGGCTCGCAATAGAAAAGGTTTGAAAAGGGTTATTTTATTGCTATTGACTTTTACAGTTGCTTACTTGACTGAACTGGGATTTTCCATATTTACTCAATTTAAGACAAAAGACAGAAAAGCACCTGATATTATGTGTGTAGCATTGTCTTTCTCTCTTTCCGACTGGAATCGACTGCTTATAAAAAATCAAGCACATCCATTTCAGTAAATGACATTTTTTTTCAAATATTATTTACCTTACTTTTGTGTTCGAATTTCCTTTAAATTTATTTTTCCAAAAAGTAATTATTTTATATTCATTCAAATAGATAATCCAAATAGATAATCCAAATAGATAATCCAAATAGATACATGCCATTGCAATATGTGCGGCTAATAAGAGATATACTTATAAATTGTCGATGCTAAATAAATGGACCTAGTGAACAGAGTTTGCCTTTGATTTAGTACTCGTAGGTATAATCGATTTCCAATGTAAAACGTGTTTCTTGCTGAGGGTCGCAGTAAAAAAAGGGGCTTGAAAAAGCCTATTTTATTGCTATTGTCTTTTACAGCTAATGGCTTGAGTGAAGTGGGATTTTCCACATTTACTCAATTTAAGACAAAAGACAGAATCAGGCTTACCACTGCACCTGATATGTGTGTAGCATTGTCTTCCTGTCTTTCTGATTGGAATCGACTGCTTATAAACAAGCAAGCACATCCATTTCATTAAATGACATTTTTTTTCAAATATTATTTACTTTAACTTTGTGATGGAATTTCATTTAAATTTCTTTTTCAAAAAGGTAATAATTTTATATTTATCCAAATAGATAACCCAAATAGATAATCCAAATAGATAATCCAAATAGATACATGCAATTTCAATATGTGGCGATCATGAGAAATATACAAATAAATTGTCGATGCTAAATATATGAACCTAGGGAACAGAGATTGTCGTTGATTTACTACACGCGGGTATAATGGGTCGCAATGCAAACTGTGGATCTTGCTGTGGATTACAGTAATAAAAAAGCTTTGAAAAATGCAGCAACAACCCTCTTGACACAGGGTATGACTACCTCCTCAAACGTTGTTATTGCTGTGGATCGCATTAAAAAAAAAGTTTTGAAAAACGCAGCAACTACCCCCTTGACCCAGGGCAGCACTACCTCCTCAAACACGGTTCTTGCTGTGAATCGTAGTAAAAAAAGAATTTTGAAAGAATGAAAGATTTGTTGCCTGAAATTGGTCACATAATATCTGTGCATTCAACCCCTGAGCGGTGCGATGTGTATTAGGAATTAGTAGAAACAGGCAAACAATAACGAAACAGTATTTAGAAAAAGGAGCTAGACGTGGGTAGTGGAAAGAGAACAGTCTACCCCAGTAGATGAAATAAAGTGTTCAGTTCGTACTTCTATGCATGTAAGCTTGATCGACTGAAACCTGAATATGTGTCACGTGATAACAACAACAACAACAACAGCAAAGATAAAGACTACAATCCGAGTGTAAATAACTCGCAAAAGCTTGGTAATCGGGGAGAAATCAAATCGCAGTTGGTTTTCCCACGCTAGTTAACACCGCTTCCTTCAGCAGCAGGAGATGTTAGTAAACTTAATATAAAATGTATTGTGTTACTTTGTCACGCTTTCCCTTGTTAGCAGCAAGTGTGGGTGTATTTGTTGTATATATTTATTGATGTGTAAACTGTAAGTGATTGAATTAGTTTCATGCTTAACAGTCACTGTTGCAAATACCCAGATTCGATGTCCGATCGTTGGAAAACTCTGAATTTGAAATTGGCGAATTATTTTCCGAAAAACTCACCACTATGTAACAAATGTGATTTCTTATCTCGTGAAAGTTTACAAATTATATGTGCGACAAAGGAATCACAAACATTAGAGTAAATTTATTTCATCTGATAAACGTTTTCGCGAATTCTTTTTCAATTTGTCTTCTTCGCTTTGCCCTCCTTCCTTCCTTTACTCTCTACCCTCCTCTCTCTCTCCGTATGTATATACATACATACATACATACATACATACATACATATATATATATATATATATATATATATATATATATATATATATATATATATATATATTATAAGAAAGAAAGAAAGAACAGTAAGATATATAATCCGGTGTTCTTATTGATATTTTGACTTTTACAAAAGAGTGCTCAATGTAAATCTACAGAGGATAAATATTATAAAGTAACTGATTTAAAAATATGGTTCCATCGCTACACAGGAGTTACCATGTTTCAAAAACAGAAACTAAAAACTTCAAATTCAATTATATAATTAAATTAAAAGCACTAGTTGTGTTTCATTTTCAAGCAAATTTTATATATATATATATATATATATATATATATATATATATATATATATATATATATCGTAATTTAATCGTTATTTTAGAAGACACCCATATATGAGTAGACGCTCCATTTATTTTAGACTATTTTATTTCATCAACCGGTTTGAACATGAGAGAATTACCGTTTAAAATAAACGGAGCGTCTACTCAGATGTGGGTATCCATTAAAGATAATGTCAAAAATAATAAAGATATAACGGTTTAATACATTATTTAGATTATTCGGACTATTGTCCTCATCTTTGTCGCCATTTTTATTACAACGTTTCGGCCGTTGTACGTTCCGGCCTTCTTCAGGTGGTTGGAATGTCGAACTGAACCCTTTATTTCGCTGACTGGGGTAGACTGTTCAAGTTCTACGTGCCATGTTTAATGGATGTCACGTACCAGTTATCTCCTGTTAGTTTTTCCCTCTGAAAGTTCTCCACTGCCGTAACCGGGTCTTGTCACTGGATCTAATCAACACCTTTACCCACTGTGCCATGTGTCCTTGAGGACATCTGCGTATGAATTTCTGGGTATTATAAACCTAATATCTTCAGCACCAATTTTTAACCAGTGCTGATATTGCAATGTTTCCTGTTATCATTGCATGGTTTTACCAGAGCTCATATTGCAACTTTGTTGTTATTAACGCTTTTCTCTGGCACTCCTTATTACTGGTTCCCATATTGTACTCATTTCTATGTCTGGTCGGCTCAGGAGATTTTTGTGGCCTAGCATATGTGCTGATTCAGCAAATATGCTAGGCCACAAAAATCTCCTGAGCCTACCAGCATAGAAATGAATACAATATGGGAACCAGTAATAAGGAGTGCCAGAGAAAAGCGATAACAACAACAAAGTTGCAATATGAGCTCTGGTAAAAATGATGAGATAACAGAAACATTTGCAGTATAAGCACTGGTAAAAATGGTTGCTGAAGACGTTAGGTTTATAAAACCCAGAAATTCATACACAAATGTCCTCAACGACATTAGAAATAATTTGTGAAAAGGATTAGAAAGAAGTAAATCTATATTTTTTAAGGTTTTATTGAAATTTTATTTAAGTTTCCACATGTCCTCCATCATTAGCAATTCAAAGGGTAATACGATTTTGCAGTTCACGGAAAATATTTTCCAACTGATTTACAGTAATGCCTATAGATATTAATCATTTCATCCCGAGCTAGGTAACAATGACACTAACAGGCAAGTGGTTACTGGGAATGAGTAGATTTTACTCACCAGAAAGGAAGACAGAAAATAGGGATCGGTATGTCGATTAATTTATGCAAATTGGAAGTTTCAGTGGAGCAATAAACCGGAAGAGATTTCCACATGTACGAGAGTCATTCAATAAATAAGGTGAATTTTTCGGTATAAGGACTTCTAATACAGATAGAAGCTTACTTTTTTTAATTATTTTTCAACTTAGTCTCCCAGCACTGTCACACACTTTTCCCATCTGTGCACAAGCTTCCGTATTCCCTCAGCGTAAAAATCTTTGGACTGATGTCTCAGCCAGTGGCTCACAACACTTTTGACTTCATCGACACTTTTAAAATTCGTCCCTATCGTGAACGCTTTCAAGGGATCAAACAAGTGAAAGTCTGAAGGGGCAAGGTCTGGGCTGTAAGGGGGATGAGGGAGCAGTTCCCAGCCCAGGTCGTTGATGGTCTCTACCGTTTGCGCTGCTGTTTGAGGCCTTGCGTTTTCATGATGCAAGGTGACTCCTTCTGACTGATGACCCCTGCGTTTGTCCCAACAGATAAGCTCAAAGTCCTTGCAATGTCATCCACTGTCACCCTTCTGTCAGACTGAATGACGTCATTGACTGATTCGATCACCTCAGGAGATCTCACTTCTGTAGGCCTCTCAGGCCTGTCTTCATCCTAAACACTGCCCCGTTCTTCTTTAAACAATTTAGCCCACTTGTAGACATTTTTTTGGCTGAAACATGTGACACCATACACAGTTCACATTCTCCTATGAATTTCAACTGGTTTGCACCCTTCAGCAACCAAAGACTTGATAACTGGCCGCTGTTCAATCCTGGAGTATGCTTCTTTTTCGGCCATCTTTGTTAATCGCCAAAACTCTCAAAGTTTTTTTTTAATCTGCAAAAGAAATCAAATCCATGTGAAAAAGAAGTAAAACAAAAGAAAATAAAATAAGAGTAAGCTTCTAACTGTATTAGTCCTTATATCGAAAAATTTAAATTACTTATTGAATGACCCTCGTAAAAGAAAAAAAATACTAGTTCTTAAACTGTCTCTATTTCTTAAATGAAGTATTGTAACTATTTACACTATTTACATTGTACTGACTATTGTCCTCATTTTTATTGCCATGTTCACGGCGTTCGGTAGTTGTACGCTCCAGCCTTCTTCAGATTACTGGAATTACGAACTGAACTCTATATTTCGTCCATACACCAATGTTCCCAAGGTTCGCAGTGTATAAATCGTTTATTGGATCCAGTGACTTGACACAATGAATTGTGTGTTCAATTCCTGGCTGCAGTAGGATGAAAAACTGGGATACTTGAATTAAAGGGAGATAATTGAGACACCCGGAAGAGGCATGGCACTTGGAACTATAGCAATCGACCCGTTGAACATGACAATAAAGATGAAGACAACAGTCCTAGCAATGTACATAATGTAAGTAATACTTTGTTATCAAGAGACACGATCACTGAACTATAGAACTCTATTTTTGATGAAAGATTTTATGATCATCAATTGCTGTCGAAAAATGCTATTTGCAATCACTTGATAATAATCAACCTCGCAGATGTCAGCGCCACCATATTGTGCATTTTTCTACATAAAGAAAATAATCATCTAATTACAGTTAGATGCAAGGCATGTCATGGCATAGCCACACGTGTCTCCATCTTAACTCTTGACAATCGTAAACTGTGAATCCGTTATCACTTTTCCTAAATTATTATACTTAAACAATCAAGAAAAACAAAACAAACAATGTGTTTACAGTCACTATTCAACACCAACATGGACACCACATTGGTGCCTGGAAATGTCTGAGATGCTCGAATAATCTTGAACCAAAGAATTACTAATATGAACCTCAGGCTGTTTTTCCCAAACTTCGAGCAGAATATTCAACATCTTATTCGACAATTGGAAAATTACAATAAAAAGATGAAACAGACAGAAATCAGAAATTGTTGAAAAAATGTCCAAGCCTTATATTATGTTATTTTACTTTCGACCATCACACTCATTTTGAAGAACGAATGTGGTGTCTCTGGTTGTTATAATTCCTTTGTCTATATACTGGTTGTAAATTTGAAATACAAACAAAGTTAATTTCTTATACAAATGTAGCCGCCCACATTAAATAAATATCATTTCGACTTTGTTGTTTTTGCAAATGGTTGTCTTTTACTCTGTTGTGTATTTTTGCTGCGCAGATTAAGTTTTTTGTTTTTGTTTTTCTTCTTGTGCATCTGCTTTGTCTTTTTGTCGCTTTTCTTGTTTGACGATTGCTTTTCATTAAATCAACTTTATGGTGTCTGCAAGAAGCCGCTCCTCTGATACAGCGAATATAACCATCAGTTTTCGCCTCTCTCATTTCCCATATCGACAATTGCTTTTTGAAAATCGCACACTGTTTATTATTATTATTAGTAGTAGTAGCAGTAGTAGTATGTACCCTGCTTTGTATTCTGTACGTGAAAATAAAAAAAATATCGTCATTGTAATTATCAAGAAGAGTTTATCTTAAGAAAAATTAAATTATCACAATTATTAACATTTTATCCACTTTGCTTGTGAAGCGGGCAAATAACGTTAATAATGCAACGTCCCTCTTTTGGATTTGTGCGCATTGTCCTCATTTTGTCCTCCGCCTATTTTCTAACGATACTATTTAATTTCTGATGAACCCCTATTTTTTTTTTTATCCTATCTTCTCCTACTTAAGAAAGGACAAATGACGGACAGAGACATTTCCGAATTATATTACTTTTAGTCTAACACTAATGTTACAAAATTTAACAATAATACTGGAGATTTCACAGGCTGAAAAGGCTTACGGCCATATCACGTTGAAATACATGCTCTCGTACGATCATAGATGTTAAGCAACATCTAACCTTGTCAGAAACTAGATGGGTGACCCTTGGGAATATCAGGTGCTGTAATAGTGGTTGTGCGAGCGCTTCAATTGATAACAGCTCGGAATTGGAACTCAGAAAGTTCTAATTCCAGTCAATTTCCGTACATTGCCAGACGCGCAAGTAACCTTGGGAAAGTTATAAATCCACCTCTTCCCCACCCCAGTTATGGATTAATCTCCATAAACCTCTTAACACATGAAAAAATATTGTCTGACTTTTAATGACCATGGAAAGGTTTATGAGTCGTCAGAAACAAATAATAACGAACCCAACTTGAATTAGAACTTCTCTCTTCGATTTTCAACTCGCACCTGTTATTTATTACACCAACCGCATATTTAAGCTGTCAGCTCATAGAATTTCCCAAGCAGTCACCCATCTACATACTGATCAGGGTTGACGTTGTTTAACTTCAGTTATTGCGCGGGAACTAGTGTTTTAATGTGATATGGGTGTAAGCCAATATGTATAGGGGAATGTGATATATACATTTCTGTATATTAGAACAATCTCAGCGCAATGCTTACCATTCAGTCATTCATTTGCTTTATATCCAGCGTGAGGCGGAGAGGACGGACGTTTTTAAAATGTCTATTACTCAGCCCCAAGTGGAGGCATATATAGATATTTCATAATCGCTATTCTGTGAACAGATACGTTTAATGCGTCGTCATTGGATGTCGATAATTGATTTTTTTTTTGGTTGGTGGGGTGACAGCTATTGAAATTTAGATAGCAATGACCATCTGTAGGTTTGGTGTGAAGTGTAGTGGAGATGTGGTTGGTGTTTAGACCTACTATTACATCCAGAAATGCAATAGACGTGATGAAATATACGAATATCAATGGGAAAGCTTGGGAATATTGTAATTAAAATTAAGAAAACCATGGGAATTCTGGAATTATTCATATTTGTTTTATAGGTTAGATTAGTATTTCTATTTGGTTTGGTAGTCTTGGTCATTGATTTTCTTATAGTTTTAAGTAGGAAATTCCTATTGAGAATGTAACTGAATAGTTTTCATACATACATACATACATATATATATATATATATGTATATATATATATGTATGTATGTATGTAATACATACATACATACATATATATATATATATATATATATATATATATATATATATATATATATATATATATGTATGTATTTGCATTTCCCATTTTGTGAACAGATACGTTTTATGTGTAAATATTGGCTGTAGATTATTGATTTTTTTGTTTAGGTGGTGGGGTGGCAGCTACTGAAATTTAGGTATTAATGACCATTTCTGTGGATGTTGCATAGTGTAGTTGAGGGGTGTGGTTATTATTTAGACACACTAGTACATCGAGAAACGGAATATAAGGGGATGAATATTCCATAAATTGCTGAGATCTTGAAAACTGTTTCCTTATGTGTCCATATAATAGAGATAATATCTATGTATCTCTGGTAATGTTGGTCTACTATGTGATATCTAAATAACTGGTAACTGTTGTGTGTGAGTATGAATTGTATAATGTTGGAGATCTCGTGTGAGGAATGCTGCTTAAAATCTCTGGAACGTAAAAACTTCTTGCTGGCTAGAATTCCCTCCTCGTGTAGGTTGTTAAATCACAAGCATAAAATATCAATGGGCACTAGGTGCGAACCTTTTTGGGTAATATTTTTATGTCTTTCAGAAATATTAAGAAATGGGTAGTGTCTTTGATATAACTCGGAATTGTGAGTAGTAGAGGTTTTAGGATATGGTTAACGTACCTTGAAATGTATTCTGTCAGGCTACTGATTCCAAAAAATATAAATCGGCCAGGAATTACTTTTTCCCTGGCTCATCAGACTACACATCCAACAGTTAAAAATGAATTTCAATTTACATATAATTTTTTACATTTTTGAGGGGGAGTATTGTAAAGTGATATACAGAATGGTGAGAGATAGCGTTACAGACATGGTCGAAATCAGAGATACTGTTTAATATCTAAAAAAAACACTAAACTAATTCACTCTCTTTTTTACACGTTTTCAGATAAGACGTTTAGCCATCTTGGCATCATTTGTAGTAAGAATCACTGAAAAACGCTTTGAGTTATTCAACTAGAAAGAGAATAGGTTAAAATCATTTTGTTAACCCACTGTCTTCACAAGTGAGAAATCGTGAGATTAAACGATCATTCTGGCCTTCAGTAATGGTATCAACATTAATTATCTGGCTTCAATCTTCAAAGTTCATTCATGAACCATCAAGAGAATGGTAAATTAGTTTTAAGAAATAGGGAACAATAGAGAGGAAAACTACACTAGGAGATTACAACAAGAAGAAGTAAATGCATTCTTGTTGTTTAAAGTGGAGTTCAATAGTGTATTAAAAATCCCGGGTTAATTCCAGTAAGATATCTTTAAGTATTTCTAAAATACAAAGGTTCAAAGGTATTGTGGGAACCTGACATACCCACAAATGGACTCTTCCACACTTATATAATGTGGCTACCAATTTCTAGTAAGGAGAAAGTCACCAGGTGTGACTACTGTCGAACACTCTGCTTTGGCAGAGAGGAACTCGGACGAGGCTTTGCCACAGGGCAAAGTTTCGTCCGGGGAGGTAGACAGTCCCTGAACCCGTTTTTTTGTTATTTTTTCATGTTCTCTTCCTAGCAATCCATATCTGAAGTACAGTAAATTCAAGCGATTGAAATATTTGGAAGACATACTGGCAAATAATAGGATTGGTGATAATTATTTCGACAGTCAAGTAAAGGCGGTATTGGACAATCTATTGGGGGTCTGGAATCATCAAAAGTTTTAGAACCCCCTGACCTAATAATTGATACACAGCTTACATCACGTATTTGAGAAAAACATTCTTAATTGATATTGATATAAAATTAACAGACGACACTAATCATTATGAATAATTAATATATTTTTTGGCAACTGAATAATAAATACTTTAAATAACACAATTAAAAGGTGTATTCTAAAATCGGACATTATTTTCCGAACACACCAATAGTATTTCAGGTTCAGGAAGAAAGTGCGCCATTTAATTGAGATCAAGTTTATGAAAACGATTGATATAAAATGAATATATTAGGAGGAAATTAAAAACTAAGCCTAAAATCAGGCATTATATACCGAGCGACGTAATACGACGGTCATTCAATAAATAAGTTGAATTTTTCGGTATAAGGACTTCTAATACAGATAGAAGCTTACTCTTTTTTTATTTTGTTTTACTTCTTTTTCAAATGGATTTAATTTCTTTTGCAGATTAAAAAAAAACTTTGAGAGTTTTGGCGAATAACAAAGATGGCCGACCAAGAAGCATGCTCCAGGAATTGAACAGCGGTCAGTTATCAAGTTTTTGGTTGCTGAAGGGTGAAAACAAGTTGAAATTCATAGGAGAATGTCAACTGTGTATGGTGCCACATGTTTCAGCAAATAAAATGTCTATAAGTGGGCTAAATTGTTTAAAGAAGGACGGAACAGTGTTGAGGATGAAGACAGGCCTGGGAGGCCTACAGAAGTGAGGTCTCCTGAGGTGATCGAATCAGTCAATGACCTCATTCAGTCTGACAGAACGGTGACAGTGGATGACGTTGCAATGACTTTGAGCTTATCTGTTGGGACAGTCAGAAGGAGTCATGATGCATCATGACAACGCAAGGCGTCACACAGCAGCCCAAACGGTGCAGACCATCAACGAGCTTGGCTGGGAACTGCTCCCTCATCCCCCTTACAGCCCAGACCTTGCCCCTTCAGACTTTCACCTGTTTGGTCCCTTGAAAGTGTTCACTAGAGGCACGAAGTTTAAAAGTGACGATGAAGTCAAAAGTGTTGTGAGCGACTTGCTGAAACATTAGTCCAAAGATTTTTACGCTGAGGGAATACGGAATCTTGTGCACAGATGGGAAAAGTGTGTGACAGTGCTGGGAGACTACGTTGAAAAATATAAAAAAAGGTAAGCTTCTATCAGTATTAGAAGTCCTTATACCGAAAAATTCACCTTATTTATTGAATGACCCTCGTACTATTTTCCAATTTATATACAGGATACATCAGGTATTTGAGAACAACATCCTTAATTGATATTGACATAAAATTAACAGAGGACACTAATTATTAGGAATGAGTAATATATTTTTGGCAACTATTATAATAAATATTTTAGAACACAATTAATAGGTGTATTCTAAAATCAGGAACTATTTCATGAGCGACCTAATACTATTTTCCAGTGTACGTCCAGGATACATCACATATTAGAGAGTAATGTTCTGAAGGAGATTGATATCAAATTAACAAAAAGGATATTTCAATGGTTGGGAATAAAAAATATATTTGTTGGAACTATTATAATAATATATTCGAACAGAAATGGTTTATTCTAAAATCGGATATTTTTCCCGAATTACCTAACATGACCTCAAGCTCTGCAGAAATATTTCCATGGAAGAAAAATTTAATCGATGCAGTTAGAGAAACCCCTACAGATATCCAACCATTCATCAACAAACACATTGAGTTATCAACAGCAGTCTGTTTCGAAGCAAACTGTTCTTGAGTCGAGAACGACTCACTGAAAGCTCTGATGACGATAAGTTAAGAAATATCAACGAATTATTTTCAGTTAACCGAGGTGTAGTTTTTAATTTTAATTTTTTCTTTGTGAATTTCCATAGTATTTTACATGTAGCAGAATACATTTTAAAAAAATACATTTCCTCTGCACTGGGGAAAGCAATTGCGTTATTTTATTGTTATATTCGCGTTCTTGCTGTGGGCTAGAATCGAATCTAGAATATCTCCAAGGAAAGCCCGTCTTCATTTGATTTTTATTTGTTTGTTAAATAATAAAAAAAAATAATTAAAGCTTCTCAGAATTTTCCCTGAAGAAATGTAATTATTCCTGTTATTCATTTATTTTTATTACATAAAGGCGGTCATTAAAATAATTGTATTTGAATTCAATTTATTTTTTAACATTAAACCATACATTTCTAATTGCCAATGTCCGACGAAATGGGACAATAAATAAACAAATTAAAGTCAATATTAAAAACTAGAAACATAAATAAGTAATAAATACTAAATAGTAAATAGTAATAAACAGAAAATATTTTAAAGTTTTCCACATTTTTATCTGATAGAAACAATTTTGATTTAATAAAATTCTGAACTTTTACACAATCGTTTATATTATAAACATTTTATTTGTTGTTACTACGTTTGTTAACCTAATGCATCAAAAACGGCAAGGCGTAGCATTATTTTAATCAGCGTAATACCATAAGGATAATGTTTTAATAAAATTCTAAATTTTACACAATTGTCTATATCAATGCTTCTCAGCATTTTTCAGACAATGAACAACTTTTGTTTTCAAAAAATTCAAATGAGTCACTCTTACTTTTACTTTTAGTCTGTTCAATTTTCACACTAAAATGCTCAAAGAAAAGACAATGTAATCTATTTACTTTTTAAATTCGTAAACAAGGATAAACACAGGATATCAAAATAAATTTTGAAGGTGCCATTCATTCAGCTAGTGACTACCTTGATTTTGGTGTTTCTGACACAAGATATCATAATCAATTTTGATAATGTCATTTAGTCTTAGTCCATTCAGCTAGTGACTACCTTGATTTGGTGTTTCTGACACAAGATATCATAATCAATTTTGATGATGTCATTCAGTCTTACTCCATTCAGCTAGTGACTACCTTGATTTTGGTGTTTCTGACACAAGATATCATAATCAATTTTGATGCTGTCATTCAGTCTTACTCCATTCAGCTAGTGACTACCTTGATTTTGGTGTTTCTGACACAAGATATCATAATCAATTTTGATGATGTCATTCAGTCTTACTCCATTCAGCTAGTGACTACCTTGATTTTGGTGTTTCTAACACAAGATATCATAATCAATTTTGATGATGTCATTCCGTCTTACTCCATTCAGTGAGTGACTACCTTGATTTTGGTGTTTCTGACACAAGATATCATAATCAATTTTGATGATGTCATACAGTCTTACTCCATTCAGCTCGTGACTACCTTGATTTTGGTGTTTCTGACACAAGATATCATAATCAATTTTGATGATGTCATTCAGTCTTACTCCATTCAGCTAGTGACTACCTTGATTTTGGTGTTTCTGACACAAGATATCATAATCAATTTTGATGATGTCATTCCGTCTTACTCCATTCAGTCAGTGACTACCTTGATATTGGTGTTTCTGACACAAGATATCATAATCAATTTTGATGATGTCATTCAGTCTTACTCCATTCAGCTAGTGACTACCTTGATTTTGGTGTTTCTGACACAAGATATCATAATCAATTTTGATGATGTCATTCAGTCTTACTCCATTCAGCTAGTGACTACCTTGATTTTGGTGTTTCTGACACAAGATATCATAATCAATTTTGATGATGTCATTCAGTCTTACTCCATTCAGTGAGTGACTACCTTGATTTTGGTGTTTCTGACACAAGATATCATAATCAATTTTGATGATGTCATTCAGTCTTACTCCATTCAGCTAGTGACTACCTTGATTTTGGTGTTTCTGACACAAGATATCATAATCAATTTTGATGATGTCATTCAGTCTTACTCCATTCAGTGAGTGACTACCTTGATTTTGGTGTTTCTGACACAAGATATCATAATCAATTTTGATGATGTCATTCAGTCTTACTCCATTCAGCTAGTGACTACCTTGATTTTGGTTTTTCTGACACAAGATATCATAATCAATTTTGATGATGTCATTCAGTCTTACTCCATTCAGCTCGTGACTACCTTGATTTTGGTGTTTCTGACACAAGATATCATAATCAATTTTGATGATGTCATTCAGTCTTACTCCATTCAGCTAGTGACTACCTTGATTTTGGTGTTTCTGACACAAGATATCATAATCAATTTTGATGATGTCATTCCGTCTTACTCCATTCAGTGAGTGACTACCTTGATTTTGGTGTTTCTGACACAAGATATCATAATCAATTTTGATGATGTCATACAGTCTTACTCCATTCAGCTCGTGACTACCTTGATTTTGGTGTTTCTGACACAAGATATCATAATCAATTTTGATGATGTCATTCAGTCTTACTCCATTCAGCTAGTGACTACCTTGATTTTGGTGTTTCTGACACAAGATATCATAATCAATTTTGATGATGTCATTCAGTCTTACTCCATTCAGTGAGTGACTACCTTGATTTTGGTGTTTCTGACACAAGATATCATAATCAATTTTGATGATGTCATTCAGTCTTACTCCATTCAGCTAGTGACTACCTTGATGTTGGTGTTTCTGACACAAGATATCATAATCAATTTTGATGATGTCATTCAGTCTTACTCCATTCAGTGAGTGACTACCTTGATTTTGATGTTTCTGACACAAGATATCATAAACAATTTTGATGATGTCATTCAGTCTTACTCCATTCAGCTAGTGACTACCTTGATTTTGGAGTTTCTGACACACGATATCATAATCAATTTTGATGATGTCATTCAGTCTTACTCCATTCAGCTAGTGACTACCTTGATTTTGGTGTTTCTGACACAAGATATCATAATCAATTTTGATGATGTCATTCAGTCTTACTCCATTCAGTGAGTGACTACCTTGATTTTGGTGTTTCTGACACAAGATATCATAATCAATTTTGATGATGTCATTCAGTCTTACTCCATTCAGCTAGTGACTACCTTGATTTTGGTGTTTCTGACACAAGATATCATAATCAATTTTGATGCTGTCATTCAGTCTTACTCCATTCAGCTAGTGACTACCTTGATTTTGGTGTTTCTGACACAAGATATCATAATCAATTTTGATGATGTCATTCAGTCTTACTCCATTCAGTGAGTGACTACCTTGATTTTGGTGTTTCTGACACAAGATATCATAATCAATTTTGATGATGTCATTCAGTCTTACTCCATTCAGCTCGTGACTACCTTGATTTTGGTGTTTCTGACAAAAGATATCATAATCAATTTTGATGATGTCATTCAGTCTTACTCCATTCAGTGAGTGACTACCTTGATTTTGGTGTGTCTGACACAAGATATCATAATCAATTTTGATGATGTCATTCAGTCTTACTCCATTCAGTGAGTGACTACCTTGATTTTGGTGTTTCTGACACAAGATATCATAATCAATTTTGATGATGTCATTCAGTCTTACTCCATTCAGCTAGTGACTACCTTGATTTTGGTGTTTCTGACACAAGATATCATAATCAATTTTGATGATGTCATTCAGTCTTACTCCATTCAGTGAGTGACTACCTTGATTTTGGTGTTTCTGACACAAGATATCATAAACAATTTTGATGATGTCATTCAGTCTTACTCCATTCAGCTAGTGACTACCTTGATTTTGGAGTTTCTGACACAAGATATCATAATCAATTTTGATGATGTCATTCAGTCTTACTCCATTCAGCTAGTGACTACCTTGATTTTGGTGTTTCTGACACAAGATATCATAATCAATTTTGATGATGTCATTCAGTCTTACTCCATTCAGTGAGTGACTACCTTGATTTTGGTGTTTCTGACACAAGATATCATAATCAATTTTGATGATGTCATTCAGTCTTACTCCATTCAGCTCGTGACTACCTTGATTTTGGTGTTTCTGACACAAGATATCATAAACAATTTTGATGATGTCATTCAGTCTTACTCCATTCAGTGAGTGACTACCTTGATTTTGGTGTTTCTGACACAAGATATCATAATCAATTTTGATGCTTTCATTCAGTCTTACTCCATTCAGCTAGTGACTACCTTGATTTTGGTGTTTCTGACACAAGATATCATAATCAATTTTGATGATGTCATTCAGTCTTACTCCATTCAGTGAGTGACTACCTTGATTTTGGTGTTTCTGACACAAGATATCATAAACAATTTTGATGATGTCATTCAGTCTTACTCCATTCAGCTAGCGACTACCTTGATTTTGGAGTTTCTGACACAAGATATCATAATCAATTTTGATGATGTCATTCAGTCTTACTCCATTCAGCTAGTGACTACCTTGATTTTGGTGTTTCTGACACAAGATATCATAATCAATTTTGATGATGTCATTCAGTCTTACTCCATTCAGTGAGTGACTACCTTGATTTTGGTGTTTCTGACACAAGATATCATAATCAATTTTGATGATGTCATTCAGTCTTACTCCATTCAGCTAGTGACTACCTTGATTTTGGTGTTTCTGACACAAGATATCATAAACAATTTTGATGATGTCATTCAGTCTTACTCCATTCAGCTAGTGACTACCTTGATTTTGGTGTTTCTGACACAAGATATCATAATCAATTTTGATGATGTCATTCAGTCTTACTCCATTCAGTGAGTGACTACCTTGATTTTGGTGTTTCTGACACAAGATATCATAATCAATTTTGATGATGTCATTCAGTCATACTCCATTCTGCTAGTGACTACCTTGATTTTGGTGTTTCTGACACAAGATATCATAATCAATTTTGATGATGTCATTCAGTCTTACTCCATACAGCTAGTGACTACCTTGATTTTGGTGTTTCTGACACAAGATATCATAATCAATTTTGATGATGTCATTCAGTCTTACTCCATTCAGTGAGTGACTACCTTGATTTTGGTGTTTCTGACACAAGATATCATAATCAATTTTGATGATGTCATTCAGTCTTACTCCATTCAGCTAGTGACTACCTTGATTTTGGTGTTTCTGACACAAGATATCATAATCAATTTTGATGATGTCATTCAGTCTTACTCCATTCAGTGAGTGACTACCTTGATTTTGGTGTTTCTGACACAAGATATCATAATCAATTTTGATGATGTCATTCAGTCTTACTCCATTCAGCTAGTGACTACCTTGATTTTGGAGTTTCTGACACAAGATATCATAATCAATTTTGATGATGTCATTCAGTCTTACTCCATTCAGCTAGTGACTACCTTGATTTTGGTGTTTCTGACACAAGATATCATAATCAATTTTGATGATGTCATTCAGTCTTACTCCATTCAGTGAGTGACTACCTTGATTTTGGTGTTTCTGACACAAGATATCATAATCAATTTTGATGATGTCATTCAGTCTTACTCGATTCAGCTCGTGACTACCTTGATTTTGGTGTTTCTGACACAAGATATCATAAACAATTTTGATGATGTCATTCAGTCTTACTCCATTCAGTGAGTGACTACCTTGATTTTGGTGTTTCTGACACAAGATATCATAATCAATTTTGATGCTTTCATTCAGTCTTACTCCATTCAGCTAGTGACTACCTTGATTTTGGTGTTTCTGACACAAGATATCATAATCAATTTTGATGATGTCATTCAGTCTTACTCCATTCAGTGAGTGACTACCTTGATTTTGGTGTTTCTGACACAAGATATCATAAACAATTTTGATGATGTCATTCAGTCTTACTCCATTCAGCTAGTGACTACCTTGATTTTGGAGTTTCTGACACAAGATATCATAATCAATTTTGATGATGTCATTCAGTCTTACTCCATTCAGCTAGTGACTACCTTGATTTTGGTGTTTCTGACACAAGATATCATAATCAATTTTGATGATGTCATTCAGTCTTACTCCATTCAGTGAGTGACTACCTTGATTTTGGTGTTTCTGACACAAGATATCATAATCAATTTTGATGCTTTCATTCAGTCTTACTCCATTCAGCTAGTGACTACCTTGATTTTGGTGTTTCTGACACAAGATATCATAATCAATTTTGATGCTTTCATTCAGTCTTACTCCATTCAGCTAGTGACTACCTTGATTTTGGTGTTTCTGACACAAGATATCATAAACAATTTTGATGATGTCATTCAGTCTTACTCCATTCAGTGAGTGACTACCTTGATTTTGGTGTTTCTGACACAAGATATCATAATCAATTTTGATGCTTTCATTCAGTCTTACTCCATTCAGCTAGTGACTACCTTGATTTTGGTGTTTCTGACACAAGATATCATAATCAATTTTGATGATGTCATTCAGTCTTACTCCATTCAGCTCGTGACTACCTTGATTTTGGTGTTTCTGACACAAGATATCATAATCAATTTTGATGCTTTCATTCAGTCTTACTCCATTCAGCTAGTGACTACCTTGATTTTGGTGTTTCTGACACAAGATATCATAATCAATTTTGATGATGTCATTCAGTCTTACTCCATTCAGTGAGTGACTACCTTGATTTTGGTGTTTCTGACACAAGATATCATAATCAATTTTGATGATGTCATTCAGTCTTACTCCATTCAGCTAGTGACTACCTTGATGTTGGTGTTTCTGACACAAGATATCATAATCAATTTTGATGATGTCATTCAGTCTTACTCCATTCAGCTAGTGACTACCTTGATGTTGGTGTTTCTGACACAAGATATCATAATCAATTTTGATGATGTCATTCAGTCTTACTCCATTCAGCTAGTGACTACCTTGATGTTGGTGTTTCTGACACAAGATATCATAATCAATTTTGATGATGTCATTCAGTCTTACTCCATTCAGCTAGTGACTACCTTGATCTTGGTGTTTCTGACACAAGATATCATAATCAATTTTGATGATGTCATTCAGTCTTAGTCCATTCAGTGAGTGACTACCTTGATTTTGGTGTTTCTGACACAAGATATCATAATCAATTTTGATGATGTCATTCAGTCTTACTCCATTCAGCTAGTGACTACTTTGATCTTGGTGTTTCTGACACAAGATATCATTATCAATTTTGATGATGTCATTCAGTCTTACTCCATTCAGCTAGTGACTACCTTGATGTTGGTGTTTCTGACACAAGATATCATAATCAATTTTGATGATGTCATACAGTCTTACTCCATTCAGTGAGTGACTACCTTGATTTTGGTGTTTCTGACACAAGATATCATAATCAATTTTGATGATGTCATTCAGTCTTACTCCATTCAGTGAGTGACTACCTTGATTTTGGTGTTTCTGACACAAGATATCATAATCAATTTTGATGATGTCATTCAGTCTTACTCCATTCAGCTCGTGACTACCTTGATTTTGGTGTTTCTGACACAAGATATCATAATCAATTTTGATGATGTCATTCAGTCTTACTCCATTCAGTGAGTGACTACCTTGATTTTGGTGTTTCTGACACAAGATATCATAATCAATTTTGATGATGTCATTCAGTCTTACTCCATTCAGCGAGTGACTACCTTGATTTTGGTGTTTCTGACACAAGATATCATAATCAATTTTGATGATGTCATTCAGTCTTACTCCATTCAGTGAGTGACTACCTTGATTGTGGTGTTTCTGACACAAGATATCATAATCAATTTTGATGATGTCATTCAGTCTTACTCCATTCAGCTAGTGACTACCTTGATTTTGGTGTTTCTGACACAAGATATCATATTCAATTTTGATGATGTCATTCAGTCTTACTCCATTCAGCTAGTGACTACCTTGATTCTGGTGTTTCTGACACAAGATATCATAATCAATTTTGATGATGTCATTCAGTCTTACTCCATTCAGCTAGTGACTACCTTGATTTTGGTGTTTCTGACACAAGATATCATAATCAATTTTGATGATGTCATTCAGTCTTACTCCATTCAGCTAGTGACTACCTTGATTTTGGTGTTTCTGACACAAGATATCATAATCAATTTTGATGATGTCATTCAGTCTTACTCTATTCAGCTAGTGACTACCTTGATCTTGGTGTTTCTGACACAAGATATCATAATCAATTTTGATGATGTCATTCAGTCTTACTCCATTCAGCTAGTGACTACCTTGATCTTGGTGTTTCTGACACAAGATATCATAATCAATTTTGATGATGTCATTCAGTCTTAGTCCATTCAGTGAGTGACTACCTTGATTTTGGTGTTTCTGACACAAGATATCATAATCAATTTTGATGATGTCATTCAGTCTTACTCCATTCAGCTAGTGACTACTTTGATCTTGGTGTTTCTGACACAAGATATCATTATCAATTTTGATGATGTCATTCAGTCTTACTCCATTCAGCTAGTGACTACCTTGATCTTGGTGTTTCTGACACAAGATATCATAATCAATTTTGATGAAGTCATTCAGTCTTACTCCATTCAGCTAGTGACTACCTTGATCTTGGTGTTTCTGACACAAGATATCATAATCAATTTTGATGAAGTCATTCAGTCTCAGTCTAACAATTCCTCTGCTGTTGAGATCTAATTTATTTCTTTTTCTTTAAATTCAAGCCCAACAGGTGAAAATCCAGATTCCACCATCAATTTGGCAGCAAAACAAATGATGCTTGCTTCTACATGTTAAAAAATATTTGGATGTGAGTCCTTTTATCGATATGTGGGCAAATACACATTTTTATCAAATCTTCTTCTCCTTTTTCGCATTCTCTCTCAAGTCCAGCAACATTTCAGTCAACACAATATTTTCATCTCCTCACTCATACTTTTCGCGCTCTACAAACCAGTGACACGTGTGTAATTAAACAATATATATTTTTTTAATTTTTCAATGTATTAATAATTTAGATAGATTTTTGTGAAATGGCTTCAATTTTTTGATGGCTACGAATTCTTAGTGCACCACTAGAAATGCTACGCGGACCAACGTTTTTCCCCTGCGGCAGGTTGAGAAACGCTGGTTTGATTTGTTGTTTCTACGTTTGTTAACCTAATGCAGTAAAAACGGCAAGTCGTAGCGTTATTTTAGTCAGCGTAATTCTATTAGAATGATATAACATAAAGAATATAATAGTGTCCTATCAAGTATCTTATTTAGTAATCATAGTTTGGAGTTCCCCTTCACTCTTGCGTTCAATCAATTAACCCATTTTGTCTAAATCTGAGATAAGTTCTTGGAAATATTCCCACTATTTACATTGTTTGGACTTGTCATCCTCACGGTTGTGGCCATATTCACGACGTGCCGAACGGAACCCTTTATTTCATCCACCGAGGTGTATTGTTCTCGTTCCACTTGTCGCTTCTAGTTGCCTCAGTATCACTTATCTCCCTTTTACTCTTCAAGTTTTTGTTCACCTCAGCTGTAGCCAGGTATTGAACGCACATCTCGTTGGGTCAAGTCATTGGATTTAACCAACGTTTTTATCCACTGGGCCATTTGGTCATTTTTTTTTTTTTAACGATCTTCTATTCTTAAAATTATATTTTTCTGTAAAAAAATATAAACAGTAAAAAAATAAATTAAATGATATCCTCTAAATTTACAAAAAAAAAAAAATCAGGATTAAAACGGAGTACGAATTTCATATTTGGGCAGGAACTTACCAGTCTTGATATTGCAGAGTGTCCAAACTCGTCTCTGCGTTCTTGTGAGTGACAAATTATTTCACCCTACATCCTCTCTCTCTCTTTCTATCTCTCTCTTTCTATCTCTCTCTCTTTCTCCCTCTCTCTCTTTCTCTCTCTCTTTCTCCCTCTCTCTCTTTCTCTCTCTCTTTCTTTCTCCCTCTCTCTCTTTCTATATCTCTCTCTTTCTTTCTCTCTTTCTTTTTCTCTTTCTCTCTTTCTCCCTCTTTCTCCCTCTCTCTTTCTCTCTCTTTCTCTCTTTCTCTCTCTTTCTCTCTCTCTCCCTCTCTCTCTTTCTCCCCCCTCTCTCAAACGAGACTTCACAAGGCTCGCACTGATCTATCGCTATTCCTATGGAACGTTCTTAGATGACCTACATTCCTTAGTCGCACTAGTTCTCACAGTCACAGCTAAGACCTGACATGCCACGCATATTGTAGTGAATCACCCTCATACTCTCCGTATACCATTGGTGAGAAGTAAGTTCCCCTCAAGTAGCTTCTTCCCGTGAATCCCTGCCCTGAGGAACTGACTCACAAGTGGATACGTCCCCGGTCACTACAATCCAAACCTATTCAAGTCTAGGGTTAACCATTATCTTCCTCACATATCCGCATCGACTCTACCGCTTCCTCTATAATCCTCAACCTCGATCGACTCCCAAGAGGATACTTCTCCAATCCCAGCAATCATAAACCGATCAAGTCTAAGGTCAACCGTTTTTTCCCTATATATCCTCATAAACTGTTTCTCTTACTCGGTAACACTTTATATACAGCATGTATCAAATATACTTTTACAAACTTTGTGGGGTGGGGGTTCCTCACACAAAAGAAGGACAAAGTCGGTATAAACATATGTGCTCAAAACGTGTATTTTTGAAATATTAATTTTACAGAAAATTTACGGTAGATGATGTTTTGTCGTTATGTAGACTAGGTTACATTTGTCATTCATGTACATTTGTGGCTAGGCTGTGTTCAACGTTTAATGTATGTAGTAGTGAGTTAACAGAGAAGTGTTGCATTTAGCAAAGGCAGTACATTCATATCTTGAGTAGGAATATATGAGTTTTAGATATGTCCTTGCGAATGGTAATGGACGCGAGGCTGCAGGACTATATCACTTTGCGTTTTCAGACCAAATGAAGCCGAGTTATCCAACATCACTCTTTACCTTGTTTTGGTGTCAGGAACCCACACAAAATTTGTAAAAGTATTTTTGATACACCCTGCGATTTTAGTTTCCTGTGGACACCTAGATAGTTATGCAGCTGTCTCACAATCATTAGATAGTACAAGAGACGAGATACTTGATCCTTTATTAGTAAAATATTATAGGTTTATTACATTATTTTAGCTGACAGCAGACGACGATTTGTCGCTAGTTTAGACATGCTTAAGGCCATATCACTTTGAAAAACCGAGTCTCCTACGATCACCCAAGTTTAGGAGTATCGATCCTGGTAAGTACCTAGATGGATGCCCGTTTAGGAATACCACGTGCTGAAAGCTTGGATGTGAGGATGGTCTAAAGGATAAAAAATTTGCAATTGGTAATCGGAGGGCCGAGTCCCAATTCCAGTCGGGTTCGTTATATTTACTTACGCGAAAATACCAATGGAAAAAGTATGAATCCACCTCTTCTCCCCAACTATGGGTTAATTAGTAGGACATGTATCAGTAAATGATTGCTAACTTTTTAAAAAATCGGTCTAAAATTTAATTCCCGGCTTTAAATAACTTGCAAATGGTTTATAAACCTTAACAAAAAAAACAAGAAATCTATGAATCTAGTTTGGATGTTTTCCCTCATTTTAAAACCAAGCATAAAATCATCCCATGTTGTAACTTTCGTGTACATACAACTGCTGGAATTGTCACATGATATTCAGATTATTGAAATAATAATCCGAAAATGTGCCTACCAAAGCAAATGTTTCTCACACACCTGGATAGTCAAGCGAAATATCTATTACAGTGATATCCGAAAACGAACATAGATATGGATAACAGTATGAAAAAAAAATGTAGGTTTTAAAATCTTTCAAATCAGGACAAACATATTCCTACATAGCCGAATAATATATCTCCTAAAGTGTCGGATTAAAAACAACAAGTATTAAGATAACTGTTTATAAAATGAATGATATAATTAATTTATTTCATATTTATAAATCTACCATTCGTCCTTGCTTTGAATATTGCTGCTATATCTCGTTTATTTTTCCTGCTACATATTAAGAGATTCTTGATAAAATCCAAAGAATAATGTGCAATTCTATTCGTCCTGACCTGGCATCTCGGCTTCAGTCGCATTCCCTCCGTCGTAACGTAGCTTCCCTCTGCCTTTTCTATAAATATTTTCATGGTAATTGTTCTGATTAAATTTCCTCTATGGTACCTAGACTTTATGAATTTATGTGCAGTACTAGATTGGTGGCTAGGTCTCATCATTTTACAGATGAAATCACCAAATTGAACCGAAAGTTCTATGCTAACAGTTTCTTCTCGCTTGTGGAACTGTCTTCCAGCTTCTTGCTTGCTAGTCAATCTTTAAAACTTTAAATGCAATGTCAATCGTTATCTTCTGTCTTCTTAATTCCAGTTCTTTTATTGTCCTCTCTCATTAATAGTAGTTTTTCTCATATTCTCTAACACTCAGTAACCCCTTGCATCCTAGTGGCTTTATTGCCTTTGATCTTCATCTGTCTTCTTAATTCCAGTTCTTTTATTGTCCTCTCTCATTCTGTCTTCTCAATTCCTGTTCTTTATTTGTTCTCCCTTGTTTAGTAGTGTGTTTTTCTCATATTCATTGCCTGTTAGTGGCTTTATTGCCTTGATTGGGGTGAAATGATGAAAAGTTGAAAATAAAATCAGTCGTATAAGCCCGAATAATACATCGGCTAAAACGATTTTGAGTGAATGACATTTTCAAATTACTTTATTCCAAACTCTCTGGCAACGTATCTTCATATTATCAAACCCGATTGGAAATTTTTCAAAAAGAACGGCTTAATAATTTTATGACGCTCGATAATTTATATGTTTGCGATTTTTTTATATTCTTAATCGACAGAAAAAATATCGATGCACTAGGGGACAACCCAAACCAACACTTGCTTCTGTAATGTTCCTTGGCAATGTTTCCTGGAGGATTGTGTCTAATTATCTATTTTAAAACATCAGGAACAGCATAACTTTATATACTTATCGGTCACGCAACCTGGTTTCCCTTATTTAGTTATGAGGTATGCAATTCGTATGATAAGTGCACGTTATTTCCTTTTACTTTAAATCAATACCAATTTGGTAATAATGTCCGTGTTTTATTTTTTCATGTTATCTGCTCTTTAGGTAATTCTAATTCTAATGATCTAAAAGAAAAAAAAGAAGACATAATCAATAATTACTGTAATGCTGTATTAGAGGATATTGCAATATTTACTTTATTCGGACTCTTATCCTCATCTCTATTGCTCTATTCCCAACGTTTCGACCGTTGTACGTACCGGCCTTCTTCAGGTGTTTTGAATTTCGAACCGAAATTTATTGGACATGGAATTCTGATGGACTTTATTAAGATTAATGTAAGGAATTTTTTTCTTTGTATGATGTTATTTCACTGTCTTCATTTTTCATAAGACTTCTTTGTCGCTTACTCAATCCGTCCATGATATTCTCAGTATGCTCCTGTAGATCTGCATCTCAGTTTTAAAAACGTTTGATTTCATTGGTGAAGTTGAATTGAAAAGAATAAAAAATTATTATTCCAGCGGGATAATTTATTGTTAAAACAGATATATTTCGGAAAGCTTTTTGCAATTCTTGATCACTGTGGCTAAGCTATATTGTATTTTCTTTCTTTCTTTAAGCAATTCTCATCCTCTCAACTTACGCATGTCTCGCGAATCCAATTCGATCGATTTTTTTCCGTTAATTTGAATTTATAACGTATACAATGTAGCTAAACGTATTTATTGAACAAAGTAACTAATAATAACAAAACAAAAGTCATTGAAACAAAGCAAGTTCAGTCGACCAATGATGACAATTCCAGAACAACGTAACTATAAACAATTTTTTTCTATCCTCTGCCAGCCGCTATGATGGAGAAAGCATTACCTCGAACCGTCGCCAGTGAGACACGCTGCAAGAGGCACTCCGTTTCGCGAGGCGCGTCCCTTAATCGAGACGTAATCGCGCCAATCTGCGAAGGAACGCCATTGAACGAGGGCCAATAACCCCTGAAGTCTCCACTGCCACAGGAGTAAAAAAAATCTATCAGCAAGAGAAGAATATTTAGCTATTTTTTTATCTCTGCGTCTCGGGTGACGAACCCCGGCTTAACCGCGGACCTGATCAAATTACTGGCCGAAAATGTATCTGCACAGGTCGCATCCCAAATCAACGACTTACTCATTTTAAAAGGGAAGATGGTAATGCCATCCGGCCGCTTTCCATCACCACGGTCGAGGCCAACGGGTTCGATTTGGGAAGGGAACCCAGCTGCATCCAAACCTCTTTTGATGATGTCGTTAATTGCTGCATGTCGTGGTAAGCTTAGTCACTGTTTCATCTATTTCTCAAAAGTGATCAAGGATTGCAAAAATCTTTCCGACATATCTGTTTTAACAATAAATTATCCACTGGAATTATAATTTTTATTCTTTTTACATATCAGTTGCTACAAGTTTTCTCTCCATCTTTGAGGAAATCGTCCAGAATTCACTGCCATATTGGAGGTGTGTTATTACATGGCGTTTTAGTAGTGTTTTTCTTTGTTTCTAACGAGATTTTTCTCTTTCTTAATACTTTGCTTAGCTTTTGGGATGCATTTTTCTGTTATACCGATACGTATTTGGATTTCGATGTCATATCTCCTATACCCTGTTATAACACTTCATAGATATTTTAACAGCTGTCCATACTTGATTTTCATAACTTCAGTTCGTAGTACAAATCTTGTGCATTTTCTTTTACAAACAATATTCTGTCTTCCAACGTCCTTTCATCTCCCTTTTCCTTTAATAAATTATCTAGGGGATCTATTTAAGCTACAAATTAACAAAAAAAAACGCATGTCTCACGAGTTTAATTCGATCGAATTCTTTTTTTTTAATTTGAATTTATAACGTATACAATATAGCTTAGTCACTGTTTCATTTATTTCTCAAGAGTGATCAAGGATTGCAAAAGCTTTCCAAAATATATGTTTTAACAATAAATTATCCGCTGGAATTATAATTTTTATTCTTTTTACATATCAGTTGCTTCAAGTTTTCTCTCCATCTGTGAGAAAATCGTCCAGAATTCACTGCCATATTGGAGGTGTCTTATTACATGGCGTTTCAGTCGTGTTTTCTTTGTTTCTAACGAATTTTTTCTCTTTCTTAATACTTTGCTTAGCTTTTGGAATGAATCTTCTGTTATACCGATACGTGTTTGGATTTCGATGTCAGATCTCCTATGCCCTGTCATAACACTTCATAGATATTTAAACACATGATTGTTTTTGATAACTTCAGTTCGTAGTACAAATCCTGTGCATTTTCTTTTACAAACAATATTCTGCATTCCAACGTCCTTCCAACTCCCTTTCTTTGAATATCTTGTCTAGGAGGATCTGTCTTTTTTTCTTCTTCTAAAAAGAATCAACATAATGTTATCTGTGTCAGTTTTATGATTAAACATTGCGTCGACACTTAATAAGTCTTCTTAAGGCCTCCAGATCTCTTCAGATACACAACAGATAAAGAAGAGATGTACAAGTGATATTTACTTTTTTAATAA
>OZ038509.1:68470410-68525410 GCA_964036315.1 Acanthosepion esculentum | reverse complement strand
TCTTACTTCCAGTTGAAAAGACATGATTTGACCAGAAGAACCTTGATTTCTAATTACGTATTTGCAAAGTAACACAGCAAGATATTCTTGACAAATTTCTCTCTCTTTTGAGCTCAGCTTAAGCTTTTGGGCCGAAGGAGCTGATTGGTTTAGAATAATGTTCCGTATTTAACTTCTCAGAAAATTTATGCGAAAAATGGGCTCGACCAAAAGACAGCAAAAAAATAAAATAAAATAAAACAGATATAACATTTTAAAGAAAGAATTCATTTCTGTAACAAATTCACCGTATGTTTGTAATATTTTTCCATTAAATACCAGTTTTGTCAAAGGACGCGATTCTGTATTGAGGATGTATCGAACTTAGGTGATGAATATTTCTGCCTGTCAGCTTTTTATTTCCTTCTCAGTCGCATAGTTTCCCGCCTTCATGACCCCTATTCCCGTAACGTAAAAGTGTCACATTTAAAGCGATCATAGGAGATCGATGTTTTCCTCTGTCGATATTGTCCACATTATGTCTTATGAGTGTCAAATTTTCTAAGCCCTCTTTCCTGATTATGTGCCTTAGAAATAAATCGTATAAGTGTCCTTTTTTGTTTCCATTTTCTCTAAAAGTTGCTGACGTGGTGTCCTCAGTATCATTCTGAAGAACAATATTTGTGTCAATTCAGATGGCATCTCCGTCTGTGATAGGAGCACCAATATTAGATAAGAATTCAGTACTTTTTTTCTTTGCGTCCAATGAAATTTTCATGTTTCTTAATATTTTGCTTAGCTTTTTGGAAGCCAAAGTTCGTTATAGAAATGCACCTTCGCTTGTAGGATTTTTCATCCGCTTTTCAAACACTTTTTTTTACTTTATTACTATTGGCATCTACAATTTCTCATACTGTGCTGTTTCTTTTGCTGACAACTATACATTCTGTTTTCTTAGAATAGAGGTTTAATTCTTCCTTCACGATTTCCTTTATTACCTTATGTAGGAGTTCCTCTAGTTTCTATTATTTATTTGCGATCATTACCCTGTCATTTGCATATCTAATGTTGGTAAGGCTTTGGTTGCAAATAAAAATCCTGCTAGGACTTCTGCTTCTCTCAGGATTGCTTCACTGTAAAGGTAAACTAAGTCCGGAGAGAAAACACGTCCTTGTCTTACACCCCTTGCTACGTTTGTGTATTCGCTGTAATCATTTCGGTTTTCTGACAGTATAGTGTCTGGATTATTCGAATATAATTACTAAATATATCAAGCAGTTCAAATATTTGTTTTATAATTTATCAAATTTTTTTTTTGCAGAATCTATAAAACATAGGAATACAGCCGTTTAACTTTGTATTGCTCTTTCTAAAATAAATATTGTTCTGTATATAAATGTCGCATTCCTTGTTCCAGTTATCGATTGTTCACGATATTATGAAATTAGTTGTAAGGATTTGTTTTGTTTGACACAATAAGACGGAACTTCGGATCAAACTCACTGTGACATGGTTTGTGAAAATAGCTTACTAATTAGTATTCTCACTAACTAGTATTCTATTCTAGTATTGTAGTACTCTTGTTAACTAGTACTGTTCTCAGGCAAAACCCCCCAAAAACTATTCTTAGATTTTCGGCCAGATATTTCATGTCTTTGACGTCAAGTGTAAGCGTCATATTTTTTAGGCAAATCCCCCACAAGCGCGAGAGCCACTAGCATGCAAGTGGTTACAGAGAGTTAGAGCAAGAGTAAAGAGGAGTATTTGGGAAAAGGAGAAAGAGAAAGAGAGGGATCACGGTCAAGGCATCAGAAGATGTTGATTGACATTACATTTGAATATTTGAAGATTATCGCTATCAGGGAAGCAAATAATAGGAAGCTGTTTGAGTAGAAGAGATGGCTACAATTCGCCGTTTTGACACTGAAAGCGTGGGACAGAGATGTAGCACGCTTAAATTCATGTAGTTTGGGAACCAGTGAAAGTCGTTCGTTAGAGCAGTTGTCATGAAAGTACTAGCAGAAAAGACAGAGGGAAGCCACGACACGTCTATGAAATAGCAACTGCAGACGGGATGCCAGATCAGGACCAATTTCGTTGCATATCCGACTGTTTTTTTTTTTGAGGACCTCGAGGTGAACAGCGGGTGCACCAGACCATATATGTCAGCAGTATTCCATGCAAGGACGAATGGTTGACTTGTAGATTTGAAGGATGGACTGAGGCGAGAGAAACCTTCTGCCGCGACACAGAGAACCATCTTTGCTATTTGATTACCACTGAGATATAACGAACTAGAAAAGAATGAGAGAAAGATTAAAATGGCAGTGAAAAGAAAAATTCTTTTTTTGGTAATTAACCTCCGGAGAGGTTTTCCCTGCAACGAAATGCTGGTGGTAGGCAGAGTCTCCAAAAAATTATCATTTTTACTATCTTAATTTTCTGGTGTTAATTTGATTAAAAGAAATTAAAGAAAATGCTATTTTGTTTTAATGTATATTGTTTAATAAAAAAAATAAGACTTCAAGGAAAATAATTTCGATTAATGTGGACGAAAAATCATTTAAAATTTCTGTTAGAATTCTTTCTATCTACTTTATTATATCTTTTTTAATAAAAGCAGACTTTTAATTCTCTGGTTTTCTCTATTCATTCAGAGATTAGAAGCGATACCACAAATCGCAAATATTTTTCCCGGCGTGTGACTCGGGAAGAAGGCAGACGGGGGTATTATTATTTTATTAAAATTATGTAAAATGTAGTCAGAAGGTTAATAGAAATTTTTCCGAAAAATAATAAAAAAAAGCACATTTTTCCTGTCTTAGACATAATTTCGGTTTATTTCGTTTTACGGTATATCAACCTTAATGTTATTTAATGCAGCAAGATTTTTTTGATAGGTTCGTATGAATTGAATATGCACTATTTGTAATAAATTATGTCGTAGAACAGGTTCCATTGAAAGTATTTTTGTGAAGAGTTTTTTTTTTAACGATAATTAAATGTATTGCTTGCAATATTTTTTTCAAAAATGTATTGCTGGTATTTTTACTATCATAATTTTTTTTTTATAATTTTATATTGTTTTGAGTCTTGTTTGGGGATTTCACTATTTGCCTATAACTTGGACTCCGTCAAGTACTACAACTCAGAGTCAGGGTGGACATAGGAAAAAAATAGCAATTAAGAGGTGGTTCCACGCGCATCAAAACCTCTCGGCCAGAGGCCTTGCTGACAGATGTAGTTTATCGTCCTTATCAGAAGGATAAGACAAAATGCAAGGGTGAATTTTGGCACTGCAGATCGTAGTTTACTTTAACACCCGGGGCATTTATTTCCAACGAACATGGTTTTAAATGATCAGCGTCCTAGCTCAGGAGTTAACCATTAATCAATGAGGGTTTGCAGAGGCGTGCTTAACGTCCTCGTGTTTTAAGTGGAGCTTTTATTCTCCTCGTTTTAAATGGGGGAAGTTACTCAGCACTGGGGGTTCCAACCTTGCGGCAGCACCTTCCTCATCGCAGTAAAAAGTTTGGATCGATGTAATACAGATACTAATGTGGCAGTGATTGACAGGGGATGGTTAAAAATCAAGTTTTGTTGTTGAATAATATGCAATTAGTATGTGTATGTCGCTCCCCATATTAAAACGACCTTGTGTCACATCCAGCCTTGTTGGGAGGTAGAGTAAATATACCTAGCATCTTCATGTGATTGATAAATGATGAAGGTTTTTGTGGAGAAGGACACGATGAAATTCTTTGTGGAGAAGGTCACAATGGAGTACTTTGTGGAGAATATCACGATGAAGTTCTTTGCTGAGACGGTCAGGAGGTCTGTTATCGAGCCTTAAAATTTGACAACTTATTTAAAACATTCTAAATACCTCGAATTGCATAAAAACATATTTTACCCATATGACATTAAATATTAGAGGACTCATGAACAAAGTAAATCTAAAATTATTGGCTTGGGATGTTGATAGTTCTAACATTGATGTATGCTGTCAAGAAACCAAAATCAAAGGACTTGATATTAATATCGGAGTTAGATATCACAAGTTAATAGCTTTGGGAACAAACAGTATATATTATAGATAAACTTAGATTGCTGGTGAACCGGAAGTTATCGGTGATTGGACTATAAATTGTCAAGAAGTGTCGCAGTGTGTGATTACAAATGAGGAAATCTGTAGCTGAGGGAAGGCACACAAGTCGACGCCCGATCAGTATCGTCTGTCTCGCCGTGGAGATGGCGTATGATGTTAAAAGATCCGAAACCCCTAAGGAATCTCGGCTAAAAACATCACTGATGACGTGTAATAAATCATCAGATTAATTCACGAAATGGCTTTCACATTAATACCAAATGGAAGAGTAACATCCATAGACGACGATCAACCTTACTATGCACAGTGAGCAAAAACATTAAAACAGCTATCAATAAGATTCTATCATTCCAATAACATTTCATCTTTGAAGAACTTTGAAGAACTTTTGTGACTTAACACAAGACATACATGCTTGGCGAAGGCCGATAAAAGAGATTTACAAATTTGATAAAGATGGCAAATCACGCTGATTTGCTAATTTCTCAGGATGATGACTTCTGTTAGAGGAGAAGGTCAACCGTTCAAAGTTGGTAACGTCTTATTTGAAACCTTGCAAATAACTCTCATTGTGTATAAAGATTTACCGTCAGGGCATTTAATATTAAAGTGACTTGTGAAAAAGAAAGGAAAAGAAAAGCAGCGGTCGATTGTTGTATGACGTTTCGAAGAAACCAAAATCAATCAGGAACTTGATAACAAAATCGAATTTAGACAGTACAAGTTAATAGCTCTATAAAGAGTCAATATATATCAAAATGGTTTTGACATCAATAACAGACGAATTGATTGTTTGGTTGTTTTTTTAAAATTTATTTATCACTAATCAGTCCTTTTGAAGGTTATTTAACATGTTTGTATTAGTTTGTAAGAATTGTTTTTGAGATAATAATGATTTACTCATAAAAATCCTACTAATTAACCCATAGTTAAGGGAGAAAGTGCATCCATGGCTTTTACAAAGTTTGCGCTTAAGTGAATATATGGAACTCAACCTGAATTGGAACTCGGTTCTCCTAATTACAATACAAAGCTGTTATTTATCACACCAGCAGAACATCAAAGATTACTACACACGATAATACCAATCGGTCACTCACCTAAGACAAGGCTGACAAGGGTCGACGTAGCTTAACTTCGGTGGTCGTACGAGAACCAGTGTTTCAACGCGATATGACCGTAAGCAGTTTTAAACGAAATACAGATCATTGTCTTCTCTCTCCCTATATCCTGTTCTTTTATTGACTTCACTATTTCTTTCCCTCTCGGTAAGGTCCTTTAGCGATCCTTATCGCCTTGGGTGGGGTAAAGTGACACATGGCACAGTGGATAAAGGCGTTAGTTAGATCCAGTGACAGGACCCAAAGAGTGTGGGTTCAATACCCGGTTAAGGCAGTGGAGAACTTGGAGAGGTGAATTAATAGAAGATAACTGATAACTGACATCCATTAAAAATGTCACGTGGAACTAGAACAGTCTACCCCAATGAGCGAAATAAAGGGTTCAGTTCGACATTCCAACCACCTGAAGAAGGTTGGAGACTTGTAATCAATATGGCGACAAAGATGAGGACAATAGTCCGAATAATGTAAATAGTGTACATAATACCTCATCTCAGAAATATAGACAGATACTGAAAGGCCGAAACGTTGTAATAAATATGGTGACAAAGATGAGGGACAATAGTCCGAATAATGTAAATAATGTACATAATACCTCATCTCAGAAATATAGACAGTTCTGAAAGGCCCAAATGTTGTAATAAATATGGCGACAAAGATGAGGACAATAGTCCGAATAATGTAAATAGTGTACATTGGTCCTGTTTAAACTTGAGTAGACACAGGTCCCTGTACACTAGACGCAAGTCTATATTTCTCATTTACACTAGGGTTAACAAATAGTCATTCATCCGATTTAATATTACAGTTTGAAAAAAAAAAGAGATCGCGAACGCCATGATCAACATGTACTCATGGGGGGAAAATGTAATGCAATCGTGTTTCTTGGGCAAGATAACCTGACGGAGCCCAACTCTCTCCATGACAGTTTTTAAACTCAGAGTTATTTTCGCCTATACCGGTTGTCACCGAAGGCTATAAAACACTGTCTCTCTTTCTGGCGGGGGGCGGAAGAAGAGCACCCATACCTTTCCCGAACTTACGTAAGTGAAGGTAATGAATCCGGCTGGAATTCGAACTCAGCTCTCCGATTCTTCAATCCGAGCCGCTATCCATTACTCCACCTCGTTGCTAGATTCGCAAAGAAAAATGTGTGTCCGGTTTGAAACTTATGTCAAAAAGTTTAAACGAAAGTAAAAAAGCGAAATACAGCTCCAATTTACACTAATTTTCTTTCATGTACTTCCTGCTCACTTCCGTTCACTGGATTTCCGGTTAACTTTGATCTTCAAAGATTTAAATGTAATATCAATCGTTATCTTCTGTCTTCCTGCTTATTCTTCTATTCTTGTTCTCTCTCTTGGATAATGTTTTCTTTGTCTCATATTCTCAGGAGCCCCTTTCTTTTTACTGGATTTATTGGCTTGGCTGGAGAGAAAATGATTTTAAAATAATCTTATAAAATATATTATGATTTGTTGCTCGTAAATTGCTTCAGGCCACAAATTCGAATAGTGCAGTGTTTCGGATAAATTGAAGACTCGACGAGAAGATAGGTTTACAAATTAGCCGGAACCCTTGCTTCCATTTGGTTTATTAGGACAAAAACATTTGCTACGAAACTGTATCGACCAGTTTTATTGAATGAATCGCGGATATATGAAAAACTTAGCAGATTCGTTTCTATAACGATATCGAAATACGCATTTGTTTATATTTAAGAGGACAGTTACTGACTATAGGATTTGATGGCATATAAGAATCATTGACAGTAAGTGTTGTGCAGCACAATCTTCCAAGTTTGTATTCATTTAGAACTAAAGTGCTTGGAGAACATATGCAATCTAACTTCCTATTATCATTTATAGACAAACTGCAGAGCAGACTGGACTTTGTAGCCTTGGTTGACAACCTGTCTAGGAGAATAACAACTTTGATTCCAAACCAGAGAAATGTCAAAACGTTATGGGTTTGTATGACAGGGAGAGGTCGATCGATTCTCCATCACTCTCTTTTAAATATTCTTCACTCGCTTTTAAATTTTCAAAAAATTCAACCTTGGCGTTGCGACCGCACGGTCCAAAATTTCTTACCGTTAACAATAACACATTTCTAAAAAAAAAAAAACATATTCCGATTTACATCTAATCTTTCGTGTCCCGTTATTATCTGGATGTACTAAAAAAAAATCAATTTCCATTCCTGATGTTGTCTGTATGAACAGATGAAAGTACTAGCAAAATGAGACCTTATACAGCTTGAATTTATTAAAAACAAGGATTATAACATTCATCTAGAGGTTCGTGGGTTAATGTAATTTTAATAAATTTGTTTGCGAAGATGATTCTCGCCATTTATATCATTAACTTCACTAATCTGTCTTTTGTATGACTGATTCATTATAATATATATATATATATATATATATATATATATATATATATATATATATATATATATATATGTGTGTGTGTGTGTGTGTGTGTGTGTGTGTGTGTGTGTGTGTGTGTACAGATGATCGCGGATATATGAAAAACTAAGCAGATTCGTTCATATAACGAAATATTTATATTATTTATTGGTTTATATTATTATTATATTATTATATTTTATTTATTTATTTATTATTATTATTATTATTATTATTATTATTATTATTATATTTTTATAGTATTATATTTTATATTATATTTATTGGTTTATATTTAAGACGACTATCGGATTTGATGGTATCTAAAAATTCTTGCTCGGAAGATTAATGCATCACAATCTTCCAAGCTTGTATTCATTTCGCACTAAGACGCCTGGGGAACGTATTCTATCCATCTCCCTAGTACTATTTATAGGTAAATTGCAAAGTAAACTGGATCTTTTAGCCTTGGTTGACAACCCGTCTAGGAGAATAACAACACTGATTCCAAACCAGAGTAATGTCAAAACGTCATGGGTTTGTATGAAAGGGAGAGGTCGATCGCTTCTCCTGTCTTCATATTTTCCAGATTTTAACCTTTTATTGTCCGTTGTTCCATTAGTGGATATTCGGTAACAGACGATCTTTAATCGTATTTTAACACGACGTGTAATCAGATATATTTTATTTCGTTTTTTCCTCTGCATAACTTGTCTGGTATCGAGAGTGAGTTTTCCTAATAATACATTATCGAAGCATTCTTAAAGACATTTTTGATATGTTTAACGTTCTTTTTATAGATACAAGTATTTAAGCAAATGCTCTGTTTTATAATAAACAGTATTAAATAACATTTACCGGCCTGAATGTCCGAGAAATTTTCATAGAAAATTTTCGCTCTCCGACAGGAATCGAACCTGTATCCTATACGGAACCGTCATTTCGCGTGACGTGCCTTAACCTTTCGGCCACAGAGAAGCGTCTGGTTAGCAAGGTCGATTTTACTATCTTTAAACTTAAATCTTCCATGAATCTCTTCTATTCGTATCTGCTCTAGTGTATCAAATGTAAACAAATGACGTCATACATTTTTGAATTGGACAAGGTTCGACAATTTATTTAAAGATATTTATGATATGTTTAACGTTCTTTTTATAGATACAAGTATTTAAGCAAATGCTCTGTTTTATAATAAACAGTATTAAATAACATTTACCGGCCTGAATGTCCGAGAAATTTTCATAGAAAATTTTCATTCTCCGACAGGAATCGAACCTGTATCCTATAAAAAGAACGTTAAACATATCAAAAATGTAGAAGCATTCTTGTATCAGAGTAAAGTCAATTCAGGAGTATAATAACGTTAAAATGACTCTAAATATATTCGTGACGATATGTTGCCCGTGAATCTCATCGGATGGCAAATTCGAATAGTGCAATATCACGGATCAATTGCTTTTAATTCTCTTCAAACATTGTCTTCTCTCGCAATTCACGTACTTAGCGGTTGTGAAAATCTCTTCTGGCTTCTTGCTTTCTAGTCAACCCTCATCTCTAAAAATTTAAATGCAATGTCAATCGTTATCTTCTGTCTGTTAAATTCGTTTTCTTTTAAGTTTTTTTTATCATTGATAATTATTTCTTTTTCTCATATTCTCTAACTGTTATGATGTTGATTTGGGATTTGTAGAGACAAACGCCAAATAACACGTAACAATAAAAAGGGTTTTAATAGGTTGGTAAAAAGGTACAGAAATCGCCTGAGTAGTCAATAACTAGCTCAGCCAAGAACTTCTCTGTCTCCCTGTCTCTCTCATGTCAACTGACATGCCACTATTTAAAGTCTTTGTTCACAGACGCAGACAAGTTCATCTTCAAGAGGGGTGGTAGGTTTCCGACACAACACTAACACTCAGTATACCCTTGCATCTTAGCGGCTTTATTGCCTTGCTTGGAGAGAAAATGATTAAAACAGGGTAGCATTATAGCTGAACCGGTGCGTATAACATGGAATGATGATTCATGGATGCAAAAGGGTATTCGAAAACCCACTGGCGGGGAAGGGGGCTGTGAGTTCAACCTAATCTGATGGACAATTTTATCAGGAAAAACTGATCTTTTCACCGAAATCCACAACCATTTGTCTTGCTTTGAAACGCATGTCATGTTTGGGGCAAGAATCCAAGTCGCTCTAAAAGGTTTTGCATTCAGTGAAATTATTTACAGTTCAGTGGAACATCATAAAAAAACGCCATAGGATGAAATATTTATTGCCAGTGTCTAACTGAAACTTCCGTTCTTCATGCAAGCCAAAATAGGTCCTAGAAAATACTTGATAATGTTTTGCCATTTCTCAAGCCACTGTCAAAAGGATCCCATTTCCATTGTTCAGTGAATTCTCTTGTAACTGCAACAAAAATGAAACTCGTGACGAATGTGGGAGGAAATAGAGCCAGTTCCTGTATTTTTAAAAAAATAATCTGGACATTGTGAAAGAATGAAAAGTTTTGTAATTTATGCCTCGGGTTGCGTAGTGGGTAACCGTTCCGGAAATGGAATTCTGGCCAAGGCTGCTACGTTTATGTAGAACTTATTTTATGCACCTTCAGGACTTAGAAATTCATGGTCCTCCACATTTTCTTGTCACTTGTAACTATTAATAACTTTTGTCTTTTTATTATTTCTTCAAAACCTTGTTCTACCATTCATTTACTCAAGCTCATCAAGTAAGTTACGCCCGGCTCTCCTTTGTCCCCATTTCCCTGAATCTGTCCTGTGAGTATCAGATTTTCCAAGCCCTCCTTCCTCATTATCTGCCCCAGACATTTCAACTGCCTTTTCCTGATGTTAAGTATGTTACGCGTTGCTTTCCTGGGTCCCTATTTCCCTGAATCTGCCCTGTGAGTATCATATTTTCCAAGCCCTCCTTTCTCATTACATGCCTCAGAATTTTCAACTGATTCTTCCTGATGTTAAGTATGTTACACACTGCTTTCCTCTGTCCCTATTTCTCTGAATCTGTCCAGTTAGATTAATACAATAGACCTTATTACCCATAATGCACGATTCACCAGCATATATAAATAGTCGAGCCAAAACACGACTCATATGGATGGAAGAATGCATCCAAGCATGAAACAGACTGTAACCATTAGGTGATGACCTCATGTCTACTTTTGTATTTTATATTTACACTCGCTCCGTCTCTGATAGCGAGCACTTTTACTCGTAAATATAGCATACCATGAAACTGTATTTTTAAATCTTAGCATATAACCAAACTTATGAGAGAGATGAGAGCTTTCAGGTCAGGCCGAGAACTTTTCAGAATGTTCTCACGCACACACACACACACACACACACATCGATCTTGCTTCTGATCAGTTCGTAACTCAAAATGCAGACACAAAAACAAATGTTTAATCTCTTACATAAAGATCAAAAACTGAAAAAGATTCCCTTGTAAACTACCATTATGATGAGTGCAAATATATGTAAATATAATCACTATGTGCAACACAGATCATGTTTGCATTAATTTATTTTGTTTTGCTGCATATCGATCTCAGCGAGTTATTTAATGCCAATGAGATTTTTAGGATACGTTCGTAAGAATGTATTATTTTTTTTCAAATATTTTTCAAATTGCTGGTAATCATTTTTTTTTAAAATTTACTGTTGGTAATATTTTGCAAAATTGTATTGCTTGTTATACATTTTCTTTTTCGAAAATGCATGGTTGGTAATATTTTTTCTTTTTCAAAAATGCATTGATTGGTAATATTTTTCTTTTTCAAAAATGAATTGCTTGTAAAACTTTTTCTTATTCAAAGATGCATGGTTGGTAATACATTTTCTCTTTCAAAAATGCATTGCTTGGTAATATTTTCTCTTTTTCAAATATGTATTGATGGTAATATATTATTTTTTCAAAATGATTTGCTGGTAATTTTTTTATAAATATGTCTTGCTGGTAGTATTGTTTAAAAAATGATATTGCTGGTAATATTTTTTAAAAGTGTATTGGTAGTAATTGTCCCCCAAATGTACTGCTTCTATTATTTTTGCTGGTATTTTTACTATAAAAAGTTATTTTTATACTTCCCTAGTGATGTGAGCTCGCTTCGGTGTTAACTATTTATAAAATCCACATTACAACCAAAGTCTTTTGCGGTTTCTCTCTTCTTTTTCATATATATATATATATATATATATATGTTTTTGTCATCCACAGACAGACTGTTTCGCTGTTTCACAGCTCATCAGTGTGGATAGACGTCCGGTTGCCTCTAGCTAGGATCGAAACCCGACTGAATTTGCATCAGTCGGAACTTCTCCCACTAAGCCGTCGGCGTACGGCAGGGATGAAGGTGAATTTTAGCATGTTTATTTTTAGATTTAGATAAACACACAGTGACTGATAGTGACTCAATTCTGCCGAAGAGTCGTGCAATATTAGCTTAAATAGTCACTGTTTACAAACTCACACCTCAAACCAAAGAGCTCAACCGAAATATATATATATATATATATATATATATATATATATATATATATATATATATATATATGTGTAATTTGGCAGCAACTTTTCTTTCAAACATGTAGTGTTGAATGTTAAAGACAACATAGTCTTACATATTTTCTTTTGAATTTTCTCATATTCTCTAATGAGACTTTTTATTTGAAAATAGTTTCGAAATATGTATTTTCCATACGATGACCTAGCGCTTTCGAACATCATTGTTCATCTTCAGGGTCAATATTTTAGTCAAAAATTTTATTTTTTTTTTTAAACAAACATTTGCCAATTATCTTGTAGCGTAATCATGTTGCTACTTTTTACAAACTAAAAACGTTAAATTCCTTTTAAATTCAAAATACGCGATGATGTTATATCACGTGCATGGCGTAGATTTTTATCATGTGACAGCGTGAAAAAGATTTCCAATACACAAGCCAAAAGATCGAAGAATACGCTACAAAATTTAAATATATTATAAACATTGCAATATATTACCAGATATATTATAATCTATACGATTAATAAGAGGTCTTTTTCTTTTAATATGTAATGCCTCTAAGATTTTAAGGCGTCTAATGTCTGTATGTTTATCTATAATTTTAGTATTTTCTACAAGTATTTTACGTATATCAGATTGCGTAAGGGAAACAGTATGTGACTTAATATGTTGTTTAATGGAGCTAGTATTATTTAAATGCAGAGTCAATCTTCTGGAGAGCCGGGTGGTTGTAAATCCAATATATGTATATATATATATATATATACAGGTAAAACGATAACAAATGAAAATGGAGTATAATACGCCTGTCCGTAACATTTAATTTAAAAGCGGATTCAGTACAGAGTACAGTTATATATTAGTTATTTTAGGATATTAAAACAAAAACATGGGAAAAATCGCTACACAATTGCAATCATGTTTCAAATCTTCGGGCGATGGTGGCTGTATCTGCCCATAAGGAAATTACCTAGATTTTATATGTTGACAACTTCGTGTCTTGACCTATATCAAGCAATTTTTCGGTGAATTTGAATTTAACAAAGGTCACATTTGATTGGTAAATCATGGCGAAGCGCACAAGCCTATTTTTTAAAAGAATTCTGCTTTTGAAATTAAATTATCTTTCATCGCCCGAGGAGACACATTTCTGGTGTCAAAACATAATTGTCCTTATGTAGCGATTTTTAACATGCTTTAATAACGTAATATTTTAATCCGATAATTATATTTCTTCATAGGTTATTATTTGTGGATACCAGTCAAATAGACGAATCAGTTTTATTACGTGTGTATTACGTCTGTCGGTCTACGCGGTAACGAAACTTAATAATCATCAGGCGGTGGCTTATCCTACAGTTGTGGGACGAAGGTTCGAACACTGTAGCGAATAGATCACCTTTTCTCGAGTGCGCCTGCTGGTAGATTTAATACTCAATATTAAGAAAGGAAACTTAAAAAACGAGGTAATTATTTCAGATACGAGCATCAACTAAAAATACGAGTCTACGATTAGACTTAGAAAATTAAAGATGAAATGTGTCCAGGAAAAATTGTCTGATACGTCCCAGAGACACCAACTTTCCTAGCAGCAGGGTTCGCAGTGGATTCAATATAATATTCCCATTTCATGTCAGCGATCTCTTGTAACGTTCCAACTTTGATATATATTCAGGCGGTATTTTTGGATTAGTTCATTAGCAATTAGGTGGGTATTTTTTATTTGGAGGATTATTTATTAAATATATTCAAGAGGGTTCTGCCAGTATTAAGTCCTATTGTATTTATGTTTTGATTTTGGTTAATTGTGATGGCTTCAAGAATTTGTAAACATTTTTTTCAATTGGAACGTATATATATATATATATATATATATATATATATATATATATATATATATATATAATTATTTATTCTAAAATTATAATATAAATATATTATAAAATCACTACAAAAATGGCCATTTTGTTTAAACACTTCTGGTGTCTTATCAAGTGATGGTGTATATATATATATATATATATATATATATATATATATATATATATATATATATATATATATATGTATATATATATATATAATTATTTATTCGAAAATTATAATATAAATATATTACAAAATCACTACAAAAATAGCCATTTTGTTTAAACACTTCTGTTGTCTTATCAAGTGATGGTGTGGATATATATATATATATATATATATATATATATATATATATATATATATATATATATAAGTTAAAAAATGAATACATCTCGAAATATCCGATACTAAATTAATTTCATCAGGAAAGTTTTAATACTTGCCTCATCAGATCGAAATTAGGCAGGTATTAAAAACTGAAATAAATTTATTATCGGAACTTTCAAGATGTTTTTTTGTTTTTGGAATGTTTTTTTTATCTTATTCTTCTGGATCTAACTTTCTAATATTTATATTAACACTGTCTACCTGGATTATCATTTCTACTTACGGATTTGATATCATCTATCTATCTATCTATCTATGCACACACACACACACACACACACATTATATATATATATATATATATATATATATATATATATATATATATATATATATATATTCTTCAATAATTAAAGAACAATTCTATTTTGTATATGAAATCTGCTGATCTTGAATCAACAGATTATTACGTGCTTTGATCGTGATAAGTTACTTGAAGGAAAACAAATTCATAGAGAAGCTATGAATTTTAATATTTATTTAATTATATAATTTTTATTCTAAAATAATTAATTATAATAATAATAGCTGTTAGAACCTGTCGTCCCCAACAAAGGAATACTAATAATAGCTGTTAGAATCTGCTACAGAAAAAGAATACATCGATAACACCTTCAAACTCCATCAACAACCGAATTAGTTCTTGCACAATGCTAAATGGAAAGCCTACAAATTCCATATAAGAGAAATAAAAAATATTCGAAAATCAACATGTTATAGTAATTCCGTCAACCATAACAAAATCAAATATATTTCTACCTACCAACTTCATAAAAGCTGCCAATGAAAAAGAATGTGTACAACCATGATATAAAATTCATCAACACCAACTCAAAAACAATAAGAGATATAGTTAATATTCAACGAAACAGAAAAATGGATATAGAAAGTTGGCTGTACCAAATGCCCATTGATATACATCGGTGAAACATCTAGAAAACTGAAAATGGCCTGCACGCTGAAACGTTTATATATATATATATATATATATATATATATAATTGAACATAGAAGTCAACACTTAGAGGCGACAGTCTGTTTCATGCTAGGTGAAATCGTCAGGCCACCTGACGATTGCATCTAGCTTGAAACAGATTGTTGCTTCTAAGTGTTGACTTCTATGGTCACTTTTATATTTACACACGCTCTATCTCTGATATTGAGCACTTTATCCAAGATATATAGCACTCTTTAAGACTATATTTCTTTATATATATATATATATATATATATATATATATATATATATATATATATATATATATATATATCATGAAATCTGCTGTCGACTTTGGATTCAGCAATAGACTTACGAGGAGACTTACATTAAATATGTCGTGTTCAAGCTCCATTTCACAACACTAAAAGGAACATTTGTTTCCTCATTCACGATTTAAAGAATAATAAATTGACAATACAGGTATACAACACCATGAAAAAAAAACAAAAGAACTTCAAATTCTTAAAGCCCTTTATATAAAATTTATCAACACCAACACTAAGACAATAAGAGATATAGTTAATATCCAACGAAACAGCAACAACAACAGAACAGAGACAGTGGCTACTAAATGAAAGTAGGCTGTACCAAATGCCCATTGATGTACATCGGCGAAACATCTCGAATTTTAAAAAAGAAAAAAAAGTTTATACATAACACTGCATAGATAATCTGCATAACAATAATCTAAATGCACTGGTGACCACCGTAATACATTTATCTAAAAATGCATCTGTTGCGAATAGAGCAGGATTTACTGAGAAGCAAATGCATTGACATTGGGCTAATCTTAAAATTCTCAACAGTAAATCTAAGAACAGAACCATATGTTATATCAGCGATCATTGAAAAGACAATAATAACACAATTCGGAATATGATTAAAAAAAAATCTACGTGGAATCAGCTAATGTAAAACCTACAGACCCCAACGGCTCTAATATGTATATATGTGTGCATATGTATATATATGTGCATATATATATATATATGTGTGTGTGTGTGTGTGTGTGTGTGTGCGTGCGTGCGTGTGCGTGTGTGTTTGTGTGTGTGAGTATATACATATATATGAATGTTTAAACGAGCAAACAGACAAAATAGGCATCCCAATGTGACCCATAAGAAATGTAAAAAGTGCTCCCCTGAAAAAATGTCTCTAATTTATGTATGTGTATGTATATATGTGTTTGTGTACGTGCATATATAAGGGGGCATATATACATGAATATATGTGTTCAGTTATATATAAGAAATATTTATATGTATGTATATATCTGTACACGTATTCATAAAAAGGTATATGTGTTTATACGCGTGTGAGTGTGTGTATGCACATATATATGTGTTGCACTATATATGTGTACATATATGTATATGTATACAAAAAATACTCTAATACAGGTCGGAAGCCGTGAATGTGCTCACCAACAGGAAAAATATTATTCTCCCCGTTGAAAAACGAAAGTTCGCACCCACCAAAAATAAAACAGAAATACATTTGATCCACTCTACACAATTCTTCATATTCCACTGACCTTGTACCAATATTGAATTCTCGATCTTTGCAAAACTATTTCATATGAAAAAATATCTATATGTTCTAGAGTTCGGTCGAAAATCTCTTTTGACATCAGTTCTTCTCCAGATGTATGTAAGAGCTGTGTTTTAAGTGGGAACAAGCCAATTAAAATAATTAACATAATTAAATGTAATTGGACTTTACATTTCGAAGAACAAAGTTAATAAGAAGAATACTGGGTTTATTTTTTGACTCATTACATTTATATTACTTAAATGGTAAATTTTGTCTAAGAAGATACAAGTCTTGGAAAATTGGCACTTCATAACATCTCGCTCAATTCTTAGCTTACTTCATACCGAATGTCTGAAAGCGCCTACCCAGAATGATTTATTTTGTAATTTAAACAAGAAGATAATTTTACACCAAACATTTTCACAATCTCTTCCGCTATCTATATTTGGTTCTGCTTCTTGTTCAATCCATCGGTTTCCAATCTTCGAGATGTTACTATTCTTAGAGTCATTAATAACTCTTAACTTACAGTGAAAGAGAATGAATCGATTGGTGAATATAACATCTGGATTAATTGTCCGTCAGTTACGCAGATCGACGAGAGAGTGTCTCGTTCCTTTTGGTCCGTTCTTGCCACCTTTCCGTCCAAAGTCAGCGAAACTCAAATATATTTGTGGAGGCGGGTTCAAGCCTGCACAACGTCGGTGTTGTTTTTTTTTGTCTGCTTCATAAAACGAAGCTATGTTCTTTTGTTCATTTTCGACAAATTAATGACGTATTTGATAAACGATTTTTCTCTTCATGTTCAAACGAAGGCATGTAATGTTTCGCCTGTAATTCTTTGTGTCTGTACAGGGTGCGGCAAAAGTAACGCCCTTATTCCGAGACGAGCTTCATGGATAGGATGACGTAGAACAGTTGAATGGTCATCACGCGCACCAGATCTAACACCACCATTTTTTACTTGTGGGGTGTACAACTGAGACATCTTGTTCACAGTCACAAACCGAAAACAATTCCTAAATTAAAACGTTTCGGCTGTTCTACGCTCCGGCCTTCTTCAGATGGTTGGAATGTCGAACTGAACTCTTTATTTCGCTCACTGGGGTAAACTGTTCTAGTTCCACGTACCATGTTTAATGGATGTCAGTTATCAGTTATCTCCTGTTAATTCCCTTCTCCAAGTTCTCAACTGCCTTAGCCGGGTATTGAACTCACACTCTTTGGGTCCTGTCACTGGATCTAACCAGCGCCTTTATACACTGTGTCATGTGTCAATAAACATGGCACGTGGAACTAGAACAGTCTACCCCTGTGAGCGAAATAAATATTCCAAAGATCTGAAGAAGGCCGGAGCATACAACAGCCGAAACGTTGTGACAAATATGGCGGCAAAGATGAGGCCAATAGTCCGAATAACGCAAATCGTGTACATAATACCTCATCTCAGAAATATAGACAGATACTGAAAGGCCGAAACGTTGTAATAAATATGGCGACAAAGATGAGGACAATAGTCCGAATAATGTAAATAGTGTACATAATACCTCATCTCAGAAATATAGACAGATACTGAAGGGCCGAAACGTTGTAATAAATATGGCGACAAAGATGAGGACAATAGTCCGAATAATGTAAATAGTGTACATAATACCTCATCTCAGAAATATAGACAGATACTGAAGGGCCGAAACGTTGTAATAAATATGGCGACAAATATGAGGACAATAGTGTGAATAATACAAATAGTGTACATAATACCTCATCACAGAAATATAGACAGATCCTAAATTAAAACATGAAATTTCTGATAATTCTTTTATGAAATTAATGTGGAAATGTGTCAAATGTTTTGGAGAAATATTGAGGATAGGTTTCCGTTTTGTGATGAAGCGGAGCATTTTGAACGTGTTAAAGCGTTTGTTTAATCATAATCCTTTTTATTTTGATGAGACAATATTTATACATTTTCTTAAGCGACTATAATTTATTTTTGATAAATAAAAGTTAATAAATAATAAATGTCTTTAATTTTACCAAACTCTGTAAATATTTCTACCAAATTCCATTGAATAGATGTTACTTAACTTTCCGATAGAACGGCCCGTTCTATCGGAAAGTTAAGTAACATCTATTCTGCTTAATAGCTACATGAGGAAGTGCTTGGAATTATTGTATTGTAAGTAATGTCAAAGGTCTCATCTTTGTGATATGATTCGAGTATAAACAATTTGCAGGAGAGAAAGCAGTAGTTTATTTTTTTCTGGCAGACCAGCGGCTCCTGGGAATTAGTATAAGACCGATGAATCTGATAATTTAATGACAGCTGTCAGTAAATCTTCTGATGGGCCTTCTTTTGAGCTATAGTCGGGCCTGCAGACTAGTGTAGACACTTGGCAACTTAAAATCAGTGTGGATTTGGTTTACAAACTCCATCACGTGGTAGTAGTAGGTGATTACTTCACAGTGGGCACTCAAGCAGGCATTTTTCATTTTGGGAACATTTCCCAAGTGATATATTCTGTATTTAGTCCGAGAGTAGAAGGCCTCAGAATTTCAGAAATGGTCTGAAATTTACCCTAACTCTAAGTATTTATCAAGTTACGATTGTTTGAAATTAATCAAAACTCGCACATGTAATGTCTGATAATTTTTCTTGATATTAATATAGAAATGTAGAAAATAGGTGCTGATAGGATTTCATGTGACAATTCTTATAAATTTATTGTTTAACCAAATTTCATGAAAATAAAAAATGTGTTACTTTTGCAGCACATTCCATATTATTCTACCCCCACAGCTATAATTGGAAAGAATTCATCAAAGCTTCGCATAGAATTTTTATATCTTTTTCTAACAGAATAAAATAAATTTATTAATATACATATTACATAAATACCAAACACCCTCAACAGGATATTTTTTTAGTTGCTTTTATATTTAAGCCATAGTTTAGTCACATTTCCGAACACTATAATATAACAAGACTATGCCTGGCCTACAGGGAATGAATGTATTTCCAAGTAATTTTTTATGCTCAATTTAAAATGAAAATGCTGATCCACACACTTCACATGAATGTGGTTTCTCACGAGTATGCACTTGCATATGTCAGTGCAAATATTGAGTCACAAAACTCACATGAATAGGGCTTTTCACCATTACGTGTTCGCATACTATGAAATATCCTGTTGAGGGTGCATGGTATTTATGCAATTTTATAGATTGTTAAACCGACGAGACTTTATTAATATAAATACAATAATAAGTTATGTAGTGTCGAGCCTTCTCATTACTTGTACGAAGAATTGCTTAGAATTACAAGACACCTATATTTATTCATTCAAAACTTGAATTTACACAATAGTCTCTATCATTATCTACATTATTTACATTAGTCGGACTCTTATCCTCATCTTCATTGCCATATTCACAACGTATCTGCCTCTATATCTCTGAGATGAGGTATTATGATTCCTTGCATTATTTACATTATTTGGACAGTTATCCTCATCTTCATTGCCATATTCAAAACGTTTTGGCCTCTATATCTCTGAGATGATGTATTATGATTCCTTGCATTATTTATATTATTCGGACCGTTATCCTCATCTTCATTGCCATATTCAAAACGTATCGGCCTCTATATCTCTGAGATGAGGTATTATGATTCTTTGCATTATTTACATTATTCGGACTGTTATCCTCATCTTCATTGCCATATTCACAACGTTTCGGACTCTATATATTTGAGATTAGGTATTATGATTACTTGCATTATTTACATTATTCTGAGCCTTATCCTCATCTTCATTGCCATATTCACAACGTTTCGGCCTCTGTATCTCTGAGATGAGTTATTATCATTACTTGTATTATCCAACTGGATATACAAAGTCAAGACAAACGCTAAAAGAAAGATTTTTCGCACCATCGCAATAAGATTTGAAAAAAAAAACCCACTGAAACCATATACACATTGTAGGATATAATTTTCCAAGTTTTGAAACAGCTCTCTCCCTAATTTATCAAGAAAAAATGGAATTAATCTGAGCTCTTTTAATCACTGTCCTGCTGATTGTTCATTTATCTCTCTATTTGTTGGAATTTTTGGGCACCTTATGTACTAGTGACCCAACCAAAATGCGCTGACTCATTTTATAGTTCACCAATAGAAGCATGAGCAATCAGAAGGCTCAAAATATTCAATGGGACGTGTATACAGGCGGCCATGTTTTTTTCCGAATATTGACTGACAATCTCTGATATCGAAGAATGAAGAATTACAGCTGCTGGTGGTATTGGCGATATAGTCAGATTCAGCAGAGTGTCTAACTCGTGAGTGTTAATCTTTAAACGTTGTTTCATTGAACAGATTACGTAGTGCGCTGGATTCTATATTCATAGACAATGGTGAATATGGTCAACACTATTCATTATTGTTTCTGTTCCTTTTTGAAGTTGTGGGGCAAAACCAAATAATCATATTTTACTTCAATACAAAAGGTAATACAATCATCAAAACCTATAATAGAGCAAATAACTAAGGCACACGATAAGTATTTGAAGCATTTACATTTTAATATAATACCACTTCTTCTCAATAACAGACAGTAATCTATTGTCCATTGATTTTGTTATTTTTTTTTATTTCATCAGTTTCAATTTCTGACATGTTAGTTTTAATTGCTTCCCACAGGTTTGTTTTGCTGTTATATTTTTTCCCACCTTCATATAATTTTATCTCCACAACTGACCATAGATTTTCGATCCAGACCAGGACTTGATGGTGGCCATTCCATTATCTTCTCTTCTGTAACTGTTTTATGCTCAAAAAATTCTCGTATAAGCTTAGATACATGAGAGACAACATGGTCGTGTATAAATACATACTTCATTTTGAACCTCGAGAGAGGGACTGTCACCATGCAAAGAAAATCTTGTTCATAAAATCACAATAGTTTGCACTGTTCGGTTTAAATGCTTCATTGATTTTGAATCGTCCAGTAATGGTTTGGTAGAAAATTCCAGCCGATATCATAACATTACCGCCTCCTTGTTGCCTTCCTTTAACCCCAGATATATCTGAATTGAATAAAATTCATCATTTGTCCCATCAATCAGGTCCATCAAATATCACTTCGAGACTCGTCTGTGAAAATTACTTAACAAAACTCAATTGTCATGTATTTCCTTATCCGATTTTGACGCTTTAGTGACAGGAGGTTACGTAGGAGATTCTTTTTTATAGATCCCAGTTCACAAAGTATTCTACACCGTTTGACCTTCTTGACTCTCTCAGTTCTTGTCCTTTCAAAGATCTCAGAACTGGTCAAATGTGGTTGTTTCGCTATAACTAGCTTTAGTTTACGCTCATCTCGAGAAGCAAGTTCTTAGATCCTTTTCCTTTACTTTAAGTTCTCAACTTACATATATTTTCAACAGCATTCTTTTTCGTTCGATGTTCTTTGCAAAGTTCCTTTGATATTATCAATTTGGACGTTACATCCCTCAGTCTTTATTTTCTGTTTTTCACCAGTCGTTAGAACCTTTCCTTCTCACATGTTTCAACATATATTATCGACAAAAAAAAAAGTTTTTTATTAGATTTTAGAGGTCCTAAGCTATTATTACTTTAATTTGCATATTAACTTCAGTTATTCCATTTTCATAAATTCTAAATATCTCAAAAACTAATAATTCAAAATGGCAGAAAATTTAATGAAATATTCTGGAAGGATGAAAATTGATGAGTTTAAATTTAGCGAATATTGGCTCAGAACTTTTTGAGCTATTCAGATTGATTTGATTTGCATAATCAGGGAGGCTGTATATATCTAAATCACACCTTTACCCTGAAAGAATAAAATTATGTACAAAATTTCTGTAGTTGAAAGCATAAAATATGGGAATGCATTTTTATATTAAAATTATCAACAATGCATTTTATGATCTGCAAACTATATATTCGAAAAACATTCGTTTACACTGAAAGAATAAAATTACGTCCAAAATATCTGTAAGCAAATCCATAAAATTTTGTACAAAATTCGTTGAGTTCGGCATAAAAAAAATCCATAGATATTGCTGCATCGTTGAACAGAAACTATTCCCCAATATCGATATATCACCTGTATAATATCTATCGATAATTTTTATATCTATATAATACATCTGAACTTTGCTCACATTTCCGATGTATCTATGTAATTATCTATCGAGCTTTCTCGTATTTTATATACTTATTTTATACAGACCTTCGTTATATTGTTTATGAGTCGTATGTATTGACAATGGTTCTCTTTATCCTATCTAATATTTATATGACGTGATAGTCGCAATCTTGTCATGTTCGATATAGCACAGATATTTTGAAATCGCCTCTAAGTACAAATATCTGCTATAAAAATGGCAGCTGTTCGACTGAGCTTTACTTTGACTAGATGTTGGGCACTTCGCGGTAGTGTAATGGTTAGAAAGTTTGAATAGTGAGTTCGATTCTCACTGGGTGCTCCCTACTTTCGGCCTTGTGCCACATCTATGCTACGCTTCGAAAATCCCTATGGCCACTTCGACGTGATGTAATACTTAACAAGCTTGCTTCGCCGGATCTATTACGACTGAAAATTGATTTCTATCTCCACTGGGTGCTCCACGCTTTCGGCTGTGTACCACATCTAAGATACGCTTAGCAAATCATTTCATACTTACCTTGCACAGGGATCCGTCCCTGTGCTGGTGGTATCACTGCTACGACTAGCTTGGACCGACTCTGACCAATTTGGACCAGCTATAACAAGCCATGACTATATTAGACCAGCTCTGACCAGCTTGGACCAGCTATGACCAACTAAGACCAGCTTGGACAAGCGGCCCGAGTGAAAACAATCCGGTTCCCACGTTAAAAACTGACTTGTCTCATATCCTGACTCAGTGGCGGTGGGGCAATAAATATCTACTTTGACTACTTGTTTTAAGGGTTAACTTGATATATATATATATATATATAGATAGATAGATAGATAGATAGATAGATAGATAGATACTGAAAAGACTGAGATAGATAGATAGATAGATAGATAGATAGATAGATAGATAGATAGATAAATAGATAGATAGATAGATAGATTCGAGCAAATAGTGTTATGGTAACTTACCCACGCACTCTCCCAGCTGTAAACAGGTGCAGGTACTGCTTCTTAGAGAGTCAAGTTTCCAGCAGTCAGCTCTGACATTTGAACCGAACATTCTTGCTGTAACACTCTTGTTTGTATGTGTTTGTATTACTGTTTCTGTTAATATATTTGTTTAACTCAATTCCTCTCTTTGTGTCTTTATTTCCGACCCTAACAAGGCCACAACAGCCATGATGAAAAAGGGTGTACCTATATTTCGAATGCATCTTTTGAGTCTGAAAAACTTGGAAAGGTGGAGGAATGACATTCCGACATGTGGTGAAGAGGGTTCATTGTCCCAACATATTGAGAGTCACTGATTTATTGTATATCGTTTGCTTACGAGTGCTGAGCCAAATACCCGGCAACACGTCTTTTATTTATATGAGGTGTTAGCCGACAGTTTACTTTTCTCTGTTCTTCTGAATCAATAAACGATACAATCAAAATCAAATAAAACATTGAAGTCAGAGGAAAATAAAAACATATATCGTGCGGCAAAGAAGGAAAGTCAATAATGTTTACTTTTAAATAAATGCTGAAGTCAATATTTTATCTCTGACTGTTGGAACATTAAAACGTCATTAGATTCGCGCTTTTATTGAACCAAACTGTTTTTACAACGTGCTACAAATTGTTGAAATTGCAATAATATCTGTCAGAAGAATTCGAAGAATGATGATTTGAAATCATTTCAGATATCAAACAATTTCGCTTCTCTTTAAGAATTGGTAAGGGGAATTCTTTTTATAACATGTAACACGCAATTCGATATATGTATAAAAATTTGATTGGTTTGAATATCTTAAGCATTGGCATAATTCTATAAAATATTTCAGCATTGACCCCCTTCTCTAGTGCGTTGAAATACAGCTGTCCATCCGATATAAACTCGATGACTCACTCAAATTACAGACTACCTGAATGGCGTTGGTCTATAGAATTATAAAGTGTAGATTATGTGGATCAGTATTAGTTGACGATAAACTTGGTGTGGTTAAGATTATAGCGTTCGAAGAAATTATTAGGTCAGGTCCCACAAAATAACAGTTTATGATAAGAAGATGACTGAGACGAGATTTCTCCTCAGTAATGGAATACGAATGATTCAAATCAGGGTACGTGACCTCACACGAACAATCATGAGTCCTGCAATCCATCAGGGTTTTAAGGGCACAACATTTACTAGAGCCACAGTAGATGTAATACGTCTTTGGCACGATAGCCTGACGGCACCCAACCCTGTCTAGGCTGGTGCGGATTTAAACTGTTTATTCTACTAGACAGGTTGCTACCCAAGGCTATAGAACCCACACTGTCCAACTATTTATCCATAGCTGGAGGGAGACGATTTAGGTTTATATCTTTCCCAAGGATATGAGCACGCAAGTCAATGTAATGAACTGGACTAGATTTCGAACACGCCTTTCCGATTCCTCAAGCCGAGCCTCAATCCATTAACCTACCGTCCCTCGAGTGGGTTCGAAATGGGAAGGTCTGAACTTGGAGCCACCAACGAATGTAGTTCGCTCTTACATCCGCCAGGGAAAATAGCGATAGAGGTTGCAGTAAAGAGGTTGTTCGGTGGAAAATGACTCCTACCCACAATACTGGGTAAATAATTTTGAACTCTAATATATAAATATTGTCTGTTGTTACAGATATCTGTTTGGATGCTTCAATCACGAGATAGAAACTATCTCTCTTGTTGGCTATTGTGGCATCTGTGGGCTCCCTTACTTTACTCATTTCTGCAGTAGCAGCAACCAAAATAATCAATAGGGTAGAACCGGAAATCCCAGAAGTTATAAAAGCTCTATCTGGCCCCTTTCCAACATTTCCATTTCAGCGGCCACTGCCTTCAAGGCCAGCTCTCCTTTCCAATCTTTCCCACTTTTCCCTTTTTAGTGGCAGCAAAGTTTAAACCTAGCTCAAAGGGCTACACCCAACCATTGCTGCAGAAGACGAGGCTTATCTCGCTCCTCCAGTGGGAACAGGCGGAGATACCTACTCAAAGGAAAAACGACGCACAACACTTGTTGCAGAAAACAAGGCCTGTTCTGGCAGCTTAACTACAGATTTCTCGCTCCTCCCGTTGGAACAGGCAGACAAATTTATCTTTGATAAGTCTACCCAAAGGAAAAACTCCACCTTTCCTGCAGAAGATTCGTACCAGTCTTAGAAGTTTGACATACAAATTTCTTGTTCCACCCTTGAGTACAAGCAGAGGATTCTCAAGCAACAAATCATCTGCTCAAGAAACTCCACTTTTCCCTTGCAAACGCTACTATTTTGCACTCTCTTTCAAACATAAAATCAAATCTTAAACAGTTATTTTGAGACTTGGGTTGAATAAAGCTTTCTTAAAGCCTACACATGCGTACTTTTGTCATTACAATTTATTCAGCTGAGTTGCCTGACGATTGCATTTAGCATGAAACAGACTTCTAAGTTCACTTTTATATTTCCACACGCTCTATCTCTGATATTGAGCCCTTTATCCCATAAATATAGCACACTTTAAGACTATATTTCTTCATATATATATATATATATATATATATATATATATATATATATATATATACATACATATGTAATTACGTCTGTACTAGATATACATATATATATATATATATATATATATATATATATATATATATATATATACACATATATATACATATATATATATATATATATATATAAATATATATATATATATATATATTAGTAACACAATACCAATTCAAATTAGTTTATACTAGTATAACCCCCTTCCTATCCGTCAGCATTTAAACTAGTTTATGCATAGGGCTATGGAATGGACCTTCGGCTTGTTCAGAAGTTTGAGAGTCCCTAAGTCATTGCATATTCTCAGTATTGGAAGCTCACCTGGCTGCCGTTTGGTTTGGGTTTCCATTTGCCTGGGAATTTCTTTCCCTCGTTGAGGCCTTGGCTCTTTTGATTGCAATCTGGTCCTCTGTTGGTGGAGATTTCTTTTTGCTACGCATTCTGCTGCCGTATGCGATAGACAACAACAAACTACAGAAGAAATCAAAACTGGTCGCTGTATTTAACTATAGCATTATTATTTAAGCTTACCTTTCTAAAGGTATAATTAGTAGTACCGTTACTTTTCAGTCAGACCTCGTATACGTATATATATATTTTGGAAAATATATCTGAAATATCTTTTGTGAAAATATATTTAATTTTCAATAGAATATACACTGAGACTTCATCATATAGAAATGTTTCAGTTTTGTTTCCGATGAAAAATATGATGCTTCATTGTGTAAAAATATTTTTAATTTCATTCGGAAATACAAATTCTAGACTTCTTTCACGAAAATATTAGATTCTTCATTCAGGGAAATATTTGAAAAGTCTTTCGGTAAAATTATTTGAGTCACCACTGGGGAAATATAAGAGTTTTAATTCGAGAAAAATATTCAATCGAAAAAAAAATTATTTGTGATTTCTATCGGAAAATATTTACTGTAATGTTAATATGAACCGTTTGCCTTTGGGAAATATTTGGCGATCTTTGACCCAGCACTCAGTGTTGGTGGCGAATTAAATTTATAAAATCTTTCTGTTAAAACATCTTTTTTAGAATAATACGCTTCTGAAATCCAGTAATTGTTATCGCTTATTCCAGTCTTGATAGTGTTTCTTTCATCAGAAACCCTTTAATTTCAAGTCGTGTGGAATGTCAACTATCTATGTCATTATTTTTACTTCGAGTTACATGTGCTATCCATTGATAATCCATAAGTTTTGTGTTTTCTGTTATTTCGTATAGTTCTTTATTTGTGATTCTGTAGAGCCAATCCACAATGTTCAAAAGCATCGTCTTTGTCAAGACCCACAAACTTCAATCAGTCAAAACAATTTTTAACAAAAATCGTTTAAAACATTTATTTCAGATTTCGTTTTGGAAAGTTCCTTCGTTCAGGGAAAAATAATTTCGGCAGAAATATTTAAAACTACCATATTTTCTTGTGTGTAACAGGAAAAATCTTGAATGAAAATTAAAGGGAACAAAAGTGGGAGTCGTATTTTATACAAATACATGTCTCAGAAATTATTACTTTTTAAAAAAAAATTTTTTTTAAATACCTATTATTTGAATCGGCAAAAATGAAAATACTGTTATCAATATCTATAAAATAAATGCGAATGATGGTGTGACACTGTGTTCCACTTTTTCAGTTAAAGGGTCACAACTCTCTAACTTTCAATAGCTCATCTTCCAGAAATTTTGGATTCCCAAGTTTTCATTAATGCCATTGTTTTCGGCAAATCTTTACGTGATTTTCTGAACTTGGGGAAAGGAAAAGTCACACAGAAGGATCAGTGAATAGGGGGGTTCATCCAATACGATTACGTTCTTCTCTGCCAGGAACTGCCGGACACTCAGGACATGTGAGCAGGTGCATTGTCGTGGTGATGCAGCAATAATTTTTCCTGACACAACTCTCGTCTCTTCTCGCGCACTGAGCGAAGCAAACTCTCGCAGGATCTGTTTTTAGACTTGCTGATCGATGGTCTGGCTGAGTAACCAGAACTCACTGTTATCGATGCCTCTCGCCACGAAGAACGGGTTCAGTCCTGTTACTTTTCAGAGCGACCTCGAATTCCTGAATACAAAAAAAAATAACTCACATATTTTGGAAAGGATCTTGAAAAGTTTTCACGAATGACATCACAAATATATTTCTTGTTGAATTTACAGAGTTTTCTTCAAAATGTCTGAAATATTTTCCCTAATGAAGTCAAAAATATATGTTCTGAAATAAACCCCAAATACTTCTCACAAATGAAATTTCAAATATATGCATTCTTGAAGTCTCAAATATATTTTCTAGAATTAAACGTCTCAATCTTTTTTAAGCATTCAACCCCAGGCAAGGCGGGAATCCACTAGCACGCAAGGGGTTACAGAGAGTTGGAGCGAGAGAAAATAGGAGTGATAGAGGAAAGGATGAAGAGAAAGTGAGGGGATAGATCAGGGCATCTGGAGACGTCGATTGACGTTACATTTGAATAGTTGATTATAGCTATCAGGAAAACAAGAAATGGGGAGGGTGTTCCACAGGAGAGAGGTGCGAGACATGAAGATATTGGAGTAGAAGAGACGGCTACATTTAACAGTTTCGACAGTGAAAGGGTGAGAGCGAGATGCTAGCCTAGGTGAATGCTTAAATTCATGAAGTGTGGGAACCAGCGAAAGCAGCTCATCAGAACAGTTACCGTGAAAGTATTTGTAAAAAGACAGAGGGAGGCAACGGCACGTCTGTGTGAGAGCGACTGCAGACGAGATGCCAGATCAGGGCCTATTACATTGTCTTCCAGAATTAAACCTCAAATTTATTTGCAGAAAGAAACCTCAAATATTTTACACGATGTAATCTCATATATTTTCCAGAAGGAAATCTTTGAAATACTTTTCCGAATTAAGTTTCAAATATAGAGAGAGTAGCAGAAATACTTCCCGTATATAACTCCCATCATACTGGTAAGACTTCAGCTAGTTGCAGACACCATTGCCACTGAGGTTTTGTCATTATGTTAGAAGTAATCCTGGGATGTATATGTGGAACTCCGTTAAAAAAATGTACGAAATTTCAATAGGTTTAAGTAATTTCATTAAAAATAATAATATTTGGCAAACATCGGCTCACACAGAAATCGTCTCATTTTTGTGCCAAACATAGACTCCAAATTCAAATTTCCACATTAGCATTTATTAACCAGTCAGCGACTTTATCTCAAAAGCCTTCAAATTTCAGACGATAACATGTGTTATCGGCTACGAAATTTAGAGATCACTCGTAAAAATGTATAAGTAAACATTGGTAAAATATTTATTAACCAATAAACTTCTAAGTATAGTAAATCTAAATTTTAGCTTTCTTAATCCATCTATGTTCTTATAAATATTCGTCGCGTAAATTAACAGGCCTACTTGTTAGCTTTTCGGTAAACATTTAACTAGATGTTGTTGTCAGCAGACTGATTACTCACACATTTCATACAAGTGATTACTCAAACTTTCGCATTTTCATGTCGTAAGTTATTGGAAGTAGTTTCACGATTTTAAATAAATATTACAATACGTAAAACATACGAACAGAGTTATGTAAACAAGCAAATATTAGTAGTAGCAATAACAGTCATCATTCAATCACTGTTGAACGCTTGAAAATTACGTACATACATAAAATAACGTAAGTACGTTGCTCTCTCATTAAGTAGGCGCATTCAATTTTTATCATGCTAAATCACTTATTTCTGTTTTGCTGCAACAAAATTTGTGTGTCTCTGTTCGCAAGGATCTTTGTAATTCGTTTCTTTCAACGTGAAATAAAACCAATACTCAATAATAAAACTGATTTAAATTTATAGAGCTGTGTTTGAAGATTTATGTATTTTCTTCGCTATTCGCACGCAGTTTTCTTCTACATATATCTGGGAGTTATTTCTGTCGCACTTTGTATTTTCTGAAAGGATCCTCAAATATTTTTACAAAATTTAAATTTCAAATATACTCATTATTAAAATCTAAAGTATATTTTCCAGAATAAAGTGCCTAAATTCTTTTAATGAATGAAATCTCAAATATATTTCCCTCAAGAAACCTCAAATAAAAGAAACAAAAAATGTATTTTTTGAAGAATTGTCATATATTATAAATGTGTAATATATTTCCCGAAAGATGAAACCAATATCTGCTGGCCTCTGATTTTGATTAATTTATTTATATTCGAGTTCAAATTTTATTTTTATCTATTTATTTTTTTTGTTTTATTTTACGGCATATCAACTTCAGTGGGTAATTTGATGGCGACAAGATTTTTGTTGCTGGTAATATCTATCTATCTATCTATCTATCTATCTATCTATCTATCTATCTATCTATCTATCTATCTATGTCAGTCTGTTCATTATCTATCTATCTATCTATCTATCTATCTATCTATCTATCTATCTATCTATCTATCTATCTATCTATCCCAGACTGTTCATTATCTATCTATCTATCTATCTATCTATCTATCTATCTATCTATCTATCTATCTATCTATCTATGTCAGTCTGTTCATTATCTATCTATCTATCTATCTATCTATCTATCTATCTATCTATCTATCTATCCCAGTCTGTTCATTATCTATCTATCTATCTATCTATCTATCTATCTATCTATCTATCTATCTATCCCAGTCTGTTCATTATCTATCTATCTATCTATCTATCTATCTATCTATCTATCTATCTATCTATCTATCTATCTCAGTCTGTTCATTATCTATCTATCTATCTATCTATCTATCTATCTATCTATCTATATATATATATATATCTATCTATCTATCTATCTATCTATCCCAGTCTGTTCACTATCTATCTATCTATCTATCTATCTATCTATCTATCTATCTATCTATCTATCGCAGTCTGTTAATTATCTATCTATCTATCTATCTATCTATCTATCTATCTATCTATCTATCTATCTATCTATCGATCTATCTATCTATCTATCTATCTATCTATCTCAGTCTGTTCATTATCTATCTGTCTATCTATCTATCTATCTATCTATCTATCTATCTATTTTAGACTGTTCATTATCTATCTATCTATCTATCTCAGTCTGTTCCTTATCTATCTATCTATCTATCTATCTATCTCAGTCTGTTCCTTATCTATCTATCTATCTATCTATCTATCTATCTATCTCAGTCTGTTCCTTATCTATCTATCTATCTATCTATCTATCTATCTATCTATCGCAGTCTGTTAATTATCTATCTATCTATCTATCTATCTATCGATCTATCTATCTCAGTCTGTTCATTATCTATCTATCTATCTATCTATCTATCTATCTATCTATCTATCTATCTATCTATCTATCGCAGTCTGTTCCTTATCTATCTATCTATCTATCTATCTATCTATCTATCTATCTATCTCAGTCTGTTCCTTATCTATCTATCTATCTATCTCAGTCTGTTCCTTATCTATCTATCTATCTATCTATCTATCTATCTATCTATCTATCTATCTATCTATCTATCTATCTCAGTCTGTTCATTATCTATCTGTCTATCTATCTATCTATCTATCTATCTATCTATCTATCTATCTATTTTAGACTGTTCATTATCTATCTATCTATCTATCTCAGTCTGTTCCTTATCTATCTATCTATCTATCTATCTATCTATCTATCTATCTATCTATCTATCTATCTATCTATCTATCTATCTCAGTCTTGTTTTACGGCATATCAACTTCAATGGTTTATTTAATGCCGACAAGATTTTTATTGCTAGAAATATTTCCTCAGAAATCTATTGTTTTAAATGCTTATTTTCAAAAATGTATTGACGATAATCATTTTTTTCAAAACATGTATGGCTGTAAATAATGTATTGTTACTAATCATTTTTTCCTTCAAAAATTCATTGCCGGTAATATTTTTACAAAAATGTATTGCTGGTATTAAAACCTATTTTTACACATTCATACTGTTTTGACCCCAGTGCCTATCGATAGGACATTAATAGGTGCTACTATCACAGGTCAGGCTAGACATAGGAATAACAGCAATTAAGAGATGATCCCTTGTTCCTCGAAACCTCCTGATCAGACGCCTTGCTGCCGGATATAGTTTATCATCTTACCCAGGAATCGGATGTAGTATATCGTCTTACTCAGGACGTTCAAATTTTAGAACAGAAATGCAATTTTCATGTTTGGTCGTTGTCGAATACGTCCATTTTCTTTCTTCTTGTTTTTTTTTGCTTTTGTTTTTGTTTTTTTGACTATTGGAAATTATATACCTTTTCCTTGTTTTTAGTAATATTTTAATTTTAATAATTTTAATAACTATTGCAACGGTGATATAATTGCTGAAGTAAGAAAAGAATATTTCATCAAAGCAAGCCTCTCTCTTTGCTCTTAGATTTTTGACTGACAGATCACCATAAACTCATATTTGTACCTCCAAAAAAATGGCTTATGGCCTCGTCATATTGTAACACCGGTTCCCGTATTATCACCGAAGTGAAGCAACGTCGAACTTGCTGAATACAAGATGGGTGCCAGCTCGAGAACACCAGGTGCTGTAAGCATGGATGTGAAAGTATAGTTATGAATAATGACTCAGAATTTTTAATCAGAGAGACGAGATTTAATTCCTGTCGGGTTTATTATATTCACTTCAACGCAAATACCCTTGGCGAAGTAAGACTTGTATTTCTAAAACAAATATTATCTCCACAAAAAAAAGCAGCAATCCAAATATTTAGATTTCGGTAATAAATAACACATAGAGGTCCATAATTCGCTAAACAAACCAACCAAGCAACCTCCAACTTCTACTTGGACCTCGATATGGAAATGTGGCTGAGACTGTTTACTCAGGCGATGCACGACGAAAGAGGCACGATATAAAATCACAAAGAAAAGCAGTTAATGCCAACATGTCCAGAATTTGTATTCATGAGTAATGCAAATTTGAACACGACACCATATTTAGTCTTTTTATTACTACTGGTTGCAAAAGCAAGAGAAATAAGATGAAAGAAATACTAGGCAAAAATGAATAATTGACGAGGCTTCATCTAAGAAATTCAGGCAACTTAAGACTATTACTACTTGGTGGAACAGCAAGAGAAATAAGACGAAAGAAATACTAGTGAAAAATGAATAATAATTGCCAAGGCTTCATCTAAGAAATTCAGACAATTTAAGACTATTACTATTTGGTGGAAAAGCAAGAGAAATAAGATGAAAGAAATACTAGTGAAAAATGAATAATAATTGACAAGACTTCATCTAAGAAATTCAGGCAACTTCAGACTATTACTACTTGGTGGAAAAGCAAGAGAAATAAGATGAAAGAAATACTAGTGGAAAATGAATAATAATTGACAAGGCTTCATCTAAGAAATTCAGGCAACTTAAGACTATTACTACTTGGTGGAAAAACAAGAGAAATAAGATGAAAGAAATACTAGTGAAAAATGAATAATAATTGACTAGGCTTCATCTAAGAAATTCAGGCAACTTAAGACTATTACTACTTGGTGGAAAAGCAAGAGAAATAAGATGAAAGAAATACTAGTGGAAAATGAATAATAATTGACAAGGCTTCATCTAAGAAATTCTGGCAACTTAAGACTATTACTACTTGGTGGAAAAACAAGAGAAATAAGATGAAAGAAATACTAGTGGAAAATGAATACTAATTGACAAGGCTTCATCTAAGAAATTCAGACAACTTAAGACTATTACTACTTGGTGGAAAAGCAAGAGAAATAAGATGAAAGAAATACTAGTGAAAAATGAATAATAATTGACAAGGCTTCATCTAAGAAATTCAGGCAACTTAAGACTATTACTACTTGGTGGAAAAACAAGAGAAATAAGATGAAAGAAATACTAGTGGAAAATGAATAATAATTGACAAGGCTTCATCTAAGAAATTCAGACTACTTAAGACTATTAATCTTTAGTGGAAAAGCAAGCGAAAAAAGATGAAATGAAGACGTTTTAAAAATTATTAATTATTGCCAAGGCATTAACAAACCTTGCGATAAGTGCGGACAGTTATAAAACAAGAGAAATATAATCAATTCTTCTCCAAAAAATAATGGTAATCATTTATATATTCTTCTAACCTGGAGGAGATTTATCCTTGCTACCGTGTAATTCAGATTTAGAAATATTAAAATTGCCTCTACTGACAACGCTGTCTAGGAACAATTCATTAACAAACAAAGCTATTCATATCAGAACTAAGTCCCCCACGATTCAAACAATCAAGCCTTCAAAGAGGCATGAACATTTCCGTTGGTCACACGAGAAATGACCATTGCTCACCAATGGCTATTGATGACCAATTGCCATTGAGTTTTATTTCTTGATAATCTTGAAGTAAGTGCAAATCTTGCTTTGATGGTCAGTCTGTTCACATTTGAGGCCAATCCCTTGAGGTTGGCAGTGTACATTCTGTGTTAGCGCTTTGCTAAAGACAATTTAATTACCGTTAATGTTCATTTCAATGTTTCAAGGGCCGTTGTTCAAAGCATTCACGCACAGATTATGACTTTCAGATCGATAACAATGAAAATTAAACTAGTATAAGAGGAACAGATATGAAATACAAATGCCCACAAATGCGAACGCACGCACAGTCAGAAACAATTTCACAGAAACATATACGATGGTCAAAAATTCATACAACTCAAGAGTATTACTACATGGCGGAAAAGCAAGAGAGATATGATGAAAGAAATACTACTGAAAAATGAATAATAATTGCCAAGGCTTCCTCTAAGAAATTCAGACAACTTAAGACTATTACTACTTGGTGGAAAAGCAAGAGAAATAAGATGAAAGAAATACTACTGAAAAATGAATAATAATTGCCAAGGCTTCCTCTAAGAAATTCAGACAACTTAAGACTATTACTACTTGGTGGAAAAGCAAGAGAAATAAGATGAAAGAAATACTAGTGAAAAATGAATAATAATTGACAAGGCTTCATCTAAGAAATTCAGACAACTTAAAACTATTACTACTTGGTGGAAAAGCAAGAGAAATAAGATGAAAGAAATACTAGCGAAAAATGAATAATAATTGACAGGGCTTCATCTAAGAAATTCAGACAACTTAAAACTATTACTACTTGGTGGAAAAGCAAGAGAAATAAGATGAAAGAAATACTAGTGAAAAATGAATAATAATTGACAAGGCTTTATCTAAGAAATTATTTAGTGGAAAAGCAAGCGAAAAAAATGAAAGTAATACTAGTCAAAAATCTCTATCTATAAAAGGCAGGATGTGTGTGTGTGTAACGAATGCACGGCCGCAATATTTTAATATTTTAATATTTTAAGTCAAGTGATAGCGATTGCTGTATGAGTCGTACGATTTTTGAATCAAGCCCGGGCAACGCCGGGCAATGCTGCTAGTGAATAATAATTGAGAAGGCTTCAAGTCAGAAGTTAGATGAAAGAAATTTACCGATTCGATGTGGCACATATAAGAGACGCAATTGCAAATAAACGAGCACGTACGCACGCTCAAATTTATAGACATCATATATGAAACAATTAAAAATTTGTTTTGATGTAATTCCTGGACACTGACAATCCATTTCTCTCAGGTTACCAATTCTCAGAGTATAGACGACTTAGTTTAGCTCAGACCAGAATAACACCCAGGATATAGACCGATATCATCTACCCAGGTATATTATAACTGAGTCTAAGCTCTATCTGGAGACATGGTGGAATAATTGAGAGCAGTTTGGATTGAGTTTGAATTCCAGTCGTGTTCATTACATTTACTTACATGCTTATACCCTTGATACAGTTTCCAATCGTTCTCGCCACCAGCTATGGGTAAAACACCAGTACAGACTGTATCCTATACCTTTTAGGTAGCAACTGGTCTAAGAGAAGGAGACATTTTATATTCAAAACCAGAATGCATAGTATAAAAGGACGAGTCACCCTATGACATTTGGCTGTTGGTCTAGAGTTTGGAGAGGAGCTGAGAGCCGCCAGCTTATTTATAAACCTAATGAACGAATCAGGAGGAAGAACAATAAAAAACTGTTTTTCTCCCCTCAATCCTTCTAACTGAATCACTTGAAGGTTAAAATATTCAGTGCCCGCAGATGTTACGTTATAGTCCCTTTTCCTGAAGCAACAAAAATGTGGTTCTACAGAAGGATGTTGAGAATACTGCCGATCGAACATGTGAGCAACAGCAAAGTCTTAGATAAAATGGAAACAAAAAGGATACTTATACATAGCATCAAGAAGAGTCTGTTGAAATTTCTAGGGGACATAATGAGGAGAGGGGGCTTGACAAATCTGATACACACAGGACAGTCTGAAAACAAGAGGGATAAAGGAAAACAAAACATAACAAATTTAAGCTCCTGTAAATGGATGGCGGAACAGAGCGAACCATTGCTCTGTGGAACCGACTCCCAATGTGATGTTTCCTCGATTACTTTAATGTGAACCTGTTCCAGTGAAATGTCAACCGTATCTTAGCCTCCCTTCTGCTCATACGGACTCCTAACAAGTGGCCCTCGGGCCTTGTATAGGGTGAATTTTACTGCAGAAAATGATAGATATTTACATTTTTGTACTTGTGTAACAGCTCAGTACTATTGCCATTGTTTCTAATTATTCTTTTCTGTTGCTTAATTTTTGGAATTTTGGGAATTCGTCTATGTCTATACCAATGAAACTTCGGATTTCAGTGCCACGCCTTCTGACCTCAGTTAAAACTCTTCCCAGAAATATAATTTTTGTACTTGTTTGATTTACAATTTGTAATTTGCATGTTGGATTGTCCATTTTGCTAACAACTTTGTTTTCTGTCTTCTTGCAATTGACATTTAGTCCTTTCTTCTCGCTTTCCTTTACTCCCCTCTGTAGGTGTTATTGTACTTTCCTTTCTATGTCTTCTATCAACACTGCCTATCTTATGTTGTTAAGAATGTGGCCGCTAATAATGAATTCCGGTTGGACTTCTAATTCTCTCAAATTCAATATATTGTAGTCCATCAAACACGTTTCTAAAGTTGAATTAACGCTGATCAGTTTATACTGCTGCCTAGTGCTTTACAGTTTTTTTTAATAATAAAACGTTATATATCTATAATCGAAGTAACACTGCTCAGTTTATACAGATGCCGAGCAAAAAGAAACAGAGTGCTTTAGAGATGTTTTTTTAATAATAATAAAACGTTATATTTCAATATTTGAAGTAACACTGCTCAGTTTAAACAGTTGCCGACAAAAAAGAAACAGACTGCTTTAGAGTTTTTTTTTTAATAATAAAAGTTTATATTTCTATAATTGAAGTAACACTGTCCAGTTTATAAAGCTGTTTAAAAAAAAAGAGAGTGCATTAGAGTTTTTTTTTTCCCAAATCCAAAGACGGATATGCAATGTGATAGATCCTGACCTGGCATCTCGACCCGAGTCACTTTCGCACAGACATGATGAGGATTTCCTCTGTCTTTTCTACAAATATTTTCATGGCAACTGCTCTGTCGAGGTACTTTCACTGGTACCCCAACTGCATGAATTTAAGCGTGCTACTAGGTTGGCATCTCGCTCCCACTCTTTTACTGTCGAGACAGTTAAATTTAACCGCCTCTTCTACTCCAACAGCTTCCCGACATTGGAAATTCCTTTCTTTTATTTGCTTCCCTCATAGCTATAATCTTCAAATATACAGATGTCATGTCAATCGACATCTTCTAATGCCTTGTTTTTGATTGCGGTCCTTCTCTATATCCTTTCCTGAAACGTACCTGATTACTTTCAATCTCTGTCATTCCTTTCGTGCTAGTGGAACTCCCGCCTTGCTTGGGGTGAAATGCTTAAAAAAAATAATTCCAATATTCAAACCAGGAAGCGGGAATTAAATTAAAACACGCAAAATCTCGGCGAAAGTGAGACACTTTATCCTTATCTCTGACTATTATCTGTAAATACAATAATCTTTGTTAAGGGGTCTCCCCTTTTCACACAAATGGACTCACCCGAGCTATACATATACTACTACCAGTGAATACCCGGACAGTCTGTATTAGAGGAGTGTAGCACAAGAGTCACCGTCACGAACACCTAGACTCAGTAAGGAGTCATACCGTGATACCTCAATACCAAGACTGTATATATATTATTGCTACTAACCCGCATTCCTGGATCTACTAACCCGTATTGCCAGCTTGTATTATTACGTTAATACATTTATTTTCCTTATCCATTCCTGGCGTTTGTTATTCATTGATATCGGATTTCATCCCGGAATCCACAACAATATTAATCTTATTAGATGAGAAAAGGAGTGGGTATATTCTCCCAAAGCGTTTTTCAAAGTTTTTTTTTTATTGCGACCCACACCAATAAACCATTTTACATTGTGACCCATTGAACCTACGTGTAATAAATAAAAGTCAAATACTGATGACTAGGTTAATTTATTTAGCATCTACAATGTACATATATATTTCTTATAATCTGCACATATTGGAATGGCATATATCTATTTGGATTATCTATTTGGATTATCTATTTGGATTATCAATTTAGATTATCTATTTGTATTATCTATTTGTATTATCTATTTGGATGAATAAAGATTATTACTTTGAGAAAAACAAATTTAAAAGGAAATTCCAACACAAAGGTAAAGAAATAATATTTGAAAAAAGTCAAAGGCTGAGACGTTGTAATAAATATGGCGACAAAGATGAGGACAATAGTCCGAATAATGTAAATAGTGTACATAATACCTCATCTCAGAAATATAGACAGATACTGAAAGACGGAAACTTTGTAATAAATATGGCGACAAGGATGAGGACAATAGTCCGAAGAATGTAAATAGTGTACATAATACCTCATCTCAAAAATACAGACAGATACTGAAAGGCCGAAACATTGTAATAAATATGTAGACAAAGATGAGGACAATAGTCCGAATAATGTAAATAGTGTACATAATACCTCATCTCAGAAATATAGACAGATACTGAAAGGCCGAAACGTTGTAATAAATATGACGACAAAGATGAGGACAATAGTCCGAATAATGTAAATAGTGTACATAATACCTCATCTCAGAAATATAGACAGATACTGAAGGGCCGAAACGTTGTAATAAATATGGCGACAAAGATGAGGACAATAGTCCGAAAAATGTAAATAGTGTACATAATACCTCATCTCAGAAATATAGACAGATACTGAAAGGCCGAAACGTTGTAATAAATATGGCAACAAAGATGCGGACAATAGTCCGAATAATGTAAATAGTGTACATAATACCTCATCTCAGAAATATAGACAGATACTGAAAGGCCGAAACGTTGTAATAAATATGACGACAAAGATGAGGACAATAGTCCGAATAATGTAAATAATGAACCTTTTGGATATAATGAATTCTTTCGTGAACTTTGAATTAACTTTGATTTTTAAAAATAGTTTTCATATCATGTAAGTTGCTCTTCAGTGTTTTTAATGGCTTCCTCTAGAGCAGCGTTTTTCCAATTTTTTTTACTACAACCCACAGCAATAAACATATTTTGCATTGCAACCGATTATACATACATGTAATAAATCAAAGACAATCTCTTTTCATTAGGTTCATTTATTTAGCATCTACAAGGTTTAAGTATATTTCTTAGGATCCACATATATTGAAATTGCATGTATCTTTTTGGATTATCCATTTGGATTATCTGTTTGGATTATCTATTTGGATTATCTGTTTGGATGAATATTAAATCTTTACTTTGAGAAAAAGGAATTTAAGGTAAAGTAAATAATATTTTAAAATAATGTCATTTAATGAGATGGATGTTTTTTTTTTGTTCATAAGCATCTGATTGCAATTGGGAATACAGGAAGACAATGCTACACACATATCAGGTGCAGTGGTAAGCCTGATTCTGTCCTTTGTCTTAAATTGAGTTAATGTGCAAAATCCCAGTTCACTCAAGTAGTTGTAAAAAGCAATAATAATAAAATAGCCCTTTTAACTCAGTAGTAGAAATTTGCGTTTGTTCTTAAGCCAAAATGAGCACAAATTTAATTTCTCAAAATCATTCTGAAGTGTGAAGGAACAACGAAGAGGCTGCAATTCAGTTTCCTCTTTAACTTCGTTAATGATTCAGGACTTTGAAAAGCAAACAGAATTTTTTCCAAAGGCTTTCTTTTTCACTCATTCAAATTTCACCCCAGGGAAATAGTTACTAAAGCTTTGAGAAAGGAAAGTGAGATGAGACAAGATCTTCCCGAGGTTCATTTACTTAGCATCGACAATTTATTTGTCTATTTCTTTTGATCCACATATATTGAAATTGCATGTATCTATTTGGATTATCTATTTGGATTATCTATTTGGATGAATATAAAATTATTACTTTTAGAAAAATAAATTTAAAGGAAATTCCAACACAAATGTAAGGTAAATAATATTTGAAAATAAAGTCATTTACTGAAATGGATGTGCTTGCTTGTTTATAAGCAATCGTAAAGACAGAAAGACAATGCTACACACATATCAGGTGCGTTTCTGTCTTTTGTCTTAAATTGAGTAAATATGGAAAATCCCAGTTCAGTCAAATAAGCAATTGTAAAAGGCAAAAGCAATAAAATAACCCTTTTCAAACCTTTTCTATTGCGACCCTCAGCAAGAAACACATTTTGGATTGCAACCCATTAAATCTACGTATAATAAATCAAAGTCAAACTCTTTTCATTGGGTTCACTTATTTAGCATTCACAATTTATTTGTATATTTCTCATGATTGCCACATATTGAAATTGAATGTGCCGATTTGTATTATCTATTTGGATGAATATAAAATTATTACTTTTTGGAAAAAGAATTTTAAAGGAAATTCCAACACAAAAGTAAGGTAAATAATATGCTAGCCCGTTCTTTCATTTCGCCGAAACAACACCCAATTCACCAAAAATTCCGCGACTTCAAATGAAGACAATACATCATCTTACTACCACAAAAAAGAATATACCGGTACTCGATTTCGAAACTGTGTTGGGAAATTCACTTTTGACCCTGACTTCAGCTGTAACTGAATTATTCAACAATCTTAACGGCTATCCCCGGTCATGAAGATGATGACAATACACTCCTTCGTAGCTAAGTTATGTGTGTGTGTGTGTGTGTGTGTGTGTGTGTGTTTTAGGCAGCAATCCAGCTTTCATGCACATTTCAATGATTACGACAGAGAAGCTGCTTTTATTTAGTTTTTTATACAATTTCTCATGCGATCTATTTTTTTTTCTTTTCGGACGATAAATTATATAAAAACTGTCCGTCCGAATGTTGTTTAAAAAATATTTAATCCTTGACTATGGCTAAATGGATAGCCGAAAGCGCTCGAATAAAAAGACATTTCGGACAGTTTTTATATAATTTATCATCCGAAAAGAGAAAAATTATTAGATCGCATGAGAAATTGTAGAAAAAACTAAATAAAAGCACCTTGTCTATCGTATTCAAAGAAATGCGCATATATATATATATATATATATATATATATATATATATATATATATATATATATATATATATAATTATTTATTTGAATATTACAACATATATATATATAGCATATATATATATATATAGCATATATATATATATATATAGCATATATATATATATATAGCATATATATATATAGCATATATATATATATATATATGTATATATATATATATATATATATATATATATGCGTGTGTGTGTATTTATTCAAAAATTATAACATAAACATGTTTCAATATCTGTCTATATTTCTGAGATGAGGTATTATGTACATTATTTACATTATTTGGACTATTGGCCTCATCTTGGTCGCCATATTTATTACAACCTTTCGGCTGTTGTACGCTCCGGCCTTCTTCAGGTGGTTGGAATGTCGAACTGAATCCTTTATTTCGCTCACTGATGTATACTGTTCAAGTTCTACGTGCCATGTTTAATGGATGTCACTTATCAGTTATCTCCTGTTAATTCCCCTCTGAAAATTCTCCACTGCCTTAACCGGGTATTGAAATCACACTCTTTGGGTCCTGTCACTGGATCTAACCAACGCCTTTATCCACTGTGCCATGTGTCCTTGAGAACAGTCTACCCCAGTGAGCGAAATAAAGGGTTCAGTTCGACATACCAACCACCTGAATAAGGCCGGAGCGTACAAAGGCCGAAACGTTGTAATAAATATGGCGACAAAGATGAGGACAATATTCCGAATAATGTAAATAATATAAACATTTTTATTATAAGATATAACATGTTTATGTTATAATTTTTGAATAAATATTATTTGCGCTAATCTGTATTGAACCCCCTTTTAAGAATAGTGTTTTTGGATATAGGAATTTTATTTCGTCTAAACCAATCCTATATTAGACATATCTATCTATCTATCTATCTATCTATATATATATATATATATATATATATATATATATATATAGAGAGAGAGAGAGAGAGAGAGAGAGAGAGAGAGAGAGAGAGATTTTAAAATACTTAAATATGACACAAGTTTACCTCGGTGAATAACTAGAGATGATTTATGAGTTCTGTGAAACACTTAGAAATCTTTTATTTTCGTCATATGTGCTTTCTTTTTCATTCTTTTTTGTTGCGACCCATTTTCTTTATCTCGAGGCTCAATGAAGGGTCGAGACCCCTAGTTTGAAAAAACTCTGATCTAGCCTTGTCCATTTTATACCCGGGGTGTAAACTGACCTAGCCTAACTTATACGCCGGTACTAAAACTCTCTCCAGTCAAGGATGACAGCGGGTATAATCTCGGATGGCGATACATACTGGGGTTTAAATAAATGTTTAATTAATGCTAAATTTATTCAAATTAATTTATATTAAACAGTTTTTAGTTTCGTGTTTAGCTTTTGCTTTTTAGGGTAAGAGTTATCTGCAAGTCTCAATGCCAAACTTCAAGAGACAAGTTGTGGCATCAGAAATTGATATGGTGCCATGCAATCAGGGAGAAAAGATATGTAATTGTGGCCACTGCATGGAGAGATTTCTATGGAACAATATGAGAAGTAAATACGAGTATGATATGTTTTGCAAATCACATATTTTCAGGGATTTAATTCACAACAAATTGTTTGCTCCTTTTGGTAATCCACGAAGAACGTCTAATATTAATGCGGTGAGATTAATGCAAGGCAAAAGAAAGGAAGACATGAAAAGAAAGGGAGAAAGCGAAAAAAGAGAGAAAAGGAAAGAAAGAAAGAAAGAAAGAGTGTGAAAAAGAAAGAAAGAAAGAGCGTGAAAAAGAAAGAAAGGAAGGGAAGAAAGCGGAAAAAAAGAAAACGTGTCAAATGGTAATAAAAAGGAAAGAAAGAAATCGGAAAAGAGAAGTAAGAAAATAACAAGGGAAGAAAAGGACTGAGATAAATGACAAAGAAAGAAAGAAAGAAAGGAAGAAAGAAAGAAAGAAAGAAAAGAAAGAAAAGAAAGAAAGAAAGAAATCGGAAAAGAGAAGTAAGAAAATAACAAGGGAAGTAAAGGACTGAGATAAATGACAAAGAAAGAAAGAAAGAAAGAATGAAAGGAATAAAGAAAGAAAGAAAGAAAGAAAGAAAAGAAAGAAAGAAAGAAATCGGAAAAGAGAAGTAAGAAAATAACAAGGGAAGAAAAGGACTGAGATAAATGACAAAGAAAGAAAGAAAGAAAGAAAGAAAAGAAAGAAAGAAAGAAATCGGAAAAGAGAAGTAAGAAAATAACAAGGGAAGAAAAGGACTGAGATAAATGACAAAGAAAGAAAGAACTAAAGAAAGAAAGAAAGAAAGAAAGAAAGGAAGAAAGAAAGAAAGAAAGAAAAAATGGAAAAGGGAACGGATGCAAAAAGGGAAGAGACAAAACAAAGAAGGAAGAAAGGAAAAGAAAGAAAGAGGATAAAGAATTAGTAAAATGAAAAAGAAAAGGTTAGAAAGAAAGGAAGAGAAAGAAAGAAAGAATGGAAGAGATGAAAAGGTAGAAATCAAGAAAGAAAGGAAAATAAAAAAGACAAAAGCGGAAGATTGAAAGAAGGCAAAAGAGAAACGGACAGAGAGAAATGAATTACTATTATTATTATTATTATTATTATTATTTCCTTTGATATCTGGCGTTTACACATTTCTTTCCGGGTCCCGCCCAGGGACCTAAGGTTAGAAATAGCTTCATGTCACTTTCCACTGAAAAAAAAATAATTACATAGATAAAGCCCTTTGTAAAGTATGGGCTGTACTTTTCAGAATATTTTTTGTATCTCTTTGAGGCATGGACTTCCAGGGATCCCTTCAATTAGTCTACTGGAATCTTTTCCAAACAATCCTAGGGTTCCAACTACAACAGGGATTGTTGATGTTCCCATATGCCACATTTTTGAGATTTCTATTTCAAGGTCCTTGTATTTTGACAGCTTTTCGAATATATTCAAAGATACATTGCAGTCTTCAGGGACTGCCATATCAATAAGGAGGCACTTATTTTGTGTGTGGTCTTTAATAACAATGTCTGGGCGGTTGGCTTTGATTGTTCTGTCAGTGTGTATTGTGTAGTCCCATAGAATTGTAACAGGTCCTATCTCCGTAACCGGGTCTGGGTGGTGTTCGTACCAATTTCTTTCAGTTTCCTTCCCGTAGAAGTTGCAGATTTTCCAGTGCAGATATTGACCCACTCTGTCATACCGGGTTTTATAATCAGTGGGTGACAATACCGTGCAACCTGATACAAGATAATCAATGGTTTCTGGATATTTATCACAGAATCTGCATTTTGGGCTAACACAATATTTTAGTATGTGTGCTTGATAATTTCTACTTAACAAGCATTGGTCCTGTGCAGCAAGTACAAAACCTTCAGTTTCAGCTTTTAACCCTTCACTACGTAGCCACTGATGGGTGCGGGGTTTGTCTACATCAGCTTGTTTGGTACGGGCAAATGACCCGTTTCATTATTATTATTATTTCTGTTGTATTCTCATTTTTTCAGGTCCCAACCAGAAATCAAAAATTAGAAATGGCATCATAACGTTTGAAATTGAACATTTCTATAAAATGATGATAAAAAGATAATCTAAGATCTCACCGTTCGTAAGGTGTGAGCTGTATTATTTGTATTTATTTAAGGCATGCGCTTTCAGCACTATCTTCAATGATTACCACTTCCAATCAAGCCGAGGGAATACCTGGAATAACTGATGTTCTCAGGTGCCACGTTGTTGAGATTTTCACTTGAAGAACATTGTATTTTTCAAGATCTTCAAAGATACATTACAAAATTGCCATGTCAATAAGAAAGCTTATTGTTGTAGAGTTACTTTCCGCAGTGGAAACTGTATTTGGACTAAATTCGGTCCTAAATAGGTTCAACGTACAAAAACGTTAGGAACTTGTTATAATAAGTATTACGCAGATTAATGTAGTTGTGGTAGCTGACTACTTTCGTATTCGACTCCCCGTCCACCCTCACTGACTCCGACTTATATTAGGTGGGTGGGGCTATTATCTATAGACTAGGTGTGTTTCACCATAACACTTATTTTGTGTTTGTGGTCAGTGATCATGATTTTTGGCGTGATTAGTTTTGTTTTGTCTGTATGATATTGTAAAGTTCTATCTCCTCGCTGACTTCTTTTTAAGGGCTTCTTGTTCCAGTTCCCTAATCTTTATAACAAAATCTAGATGTATTGAGTGTGTTTCTGTAATTCTCTCTTTCTTGAATGTTACTTTTGCACATTTATTTAATCCGAAATCAATACAGATGTGACCAGTGAAACCTTTTACACTATTGAGGATGCACTTCAACACATTAGCGCCTTTTCAAAGGGTTTGATATCACCCATGTAGAATAGGTGATTAATGAGTTTCCTTTTTACTTTGTATCCATAGTTATTCATCTTCAGTTCATGCTAAAGGTGGATTAGGGACAGGCACAACGGAAGGGCCGACAAGGACTCACCTTGAAAGATTCTTCGTCGGATATTAAAGCAGTATATTTGGTGTGATTTATGCATAGTCTGGTCCCTGCTATATTTAAGGAAATTTACAACTTAGGTGACTTTGTACATTTCCCAAGCCTTCAGCATCCAAGAGAATGGCAAACTTGGAAAGGATTTACTGTAACTATTCAAGATGTGCTCAGATCACTATATTTTTCCAGCAGTAATAGGAATTATACATTGGAAAATATGATATATATAAAATTCTATATTTCATAACAATGTTTGTAAACAATATTGTAAAATGAAAAGAAAAATAAATATTAACTAGACTAAAGTAATTGTAGCGATACAAAAGGCGATTAATTGGTGGAGATAAAGTAAAGCGAGTCACATAACAGCCGCTTGGTGACTTCACTACATACAGGGAAGAAAGCGGCAGTCATTCAGTTTGTTTACAGCAGTCAAACGGATCGTTTTTATTTTATTTTTTTTTGTTTTTTAGCTGAGTCTAAATCTGACTCTTCCAGCACATGCTTGTAATAAGCACATATCAGCATTTCTCTTTGGGAATGTATCTTTCCCAGATGTAGATATAAATTATCTCCGGCTAGCAAACTTCGATTTGGGAAACCCACGAGTTACCGTTTCCTGTTCGAGAAATATCATCGCTTGGGACATGGTAGATGAATCCGGCCCGTTCGGATCTGGAATTCTTAACATGGCTTCTCCAGATTTAATAAAAGAATATTCTCCTTTTCCTTTCACTCTGCTTGTGTATAAGACGTAGCAGTATAAAACTCTCCGTGAGGACCAAGCATGTTTGCCATTATTTTTCTTTTCAGTCATCCCGTTCCGTCCGTGAAATAAAGTGTTATTATATTATGGATATATTAATGCCTATAATGAGAAAAAGACCTTCGAATAAACCTTTCTTCCATAGCTCTCCCATTATATATCATTCGTACTGATTAATTGGTTGATTCATTGAATTTTATGGTTTATAAAATTTTTGAAGGTTATCTAAATCCAGTAAATAATTATACATTGTAAGGATGATTTTGGGGGAGATAATAATTATTTCGTAGTACAGGTATTACTAATTAACCCATAGCTGGGCGTGAGAAGAGGGGGATGTATACCTTTCCCAATGATATTTCCGTGTAAGTGAATATAACTAACCTAGTTGGAACTGGAACTCGGCTCTCCGATTAACAAGTTTACAGCACCTGACGTTCCCAAGCGGTCACCCATCTAGGTACTGACGAGGTTCGAATTTGCTTAACTTCGCTAATCGTACGGGAACTGGTGGTTCAACATGATATGGCCGTCAGCTTATTCGAAGTGATAGAATTATGCGTTTTATTTATCATTCTTTATTCAGTATTGTCGTTTTTATTCGAGACTGAGTCTGAATAAGAGTTTTAGGTTTTGGCACGTTGCACGTTGTTCTTTTTAAAATACATACATACATACATACATACATACATATATATATATATATATATATATATATATATATATATATATATATATATGTCAACAGTCGACAATCTGTTTCATGCTAGATGCAATCGTCAGGCCACTAGTGCTGTTCTTTTTCTCGGCTATTGATATATATACGGGTATATTGTGGGTAGTCTATTTTGGCGGTTATTTTACTGGAAGTCGTTTATTTGATATTGAGCACTTTATCCCATAAATATAGCACACTTTAAGACTATATTTCTTCATATATATATATATATATATATATATATATATATATATATATATATATATATATATATATATAATTCGTCCTATATGTGGGACTCATCAGCAGTGCGCATCCACTAACGAGATCTGAAACGCGGACAGTTATGATATAAAGCAAACGTCAAACTGATTTTTATAGACTCGATAAATTACTTACTTATAATTATCACAAATCCTCCTTAATTTCTATTATATATATATATATATATATATATATATATATATATATATATATATATATATATATATATATATATATTGTTGTGGGGCTCTCCCCTTTTACACAAGATGGACTTGTCTAAAGTATACTTATACTGAGAGAGTTAGAGGTACGTGAAGATAACTTGAGACAAGGTTGAGATACGTCGAGTCCAGAGAGACAGAGAGATATAATTACGGCTTCACTTACAGAGACTTGTACATATACTTTCTACTAACCCGTATTCCTGGACTACTAATCTTCATTTCAAGTTTGTATTCTTACGTTCAATACACTTATTTTCCTATTTCAATTACTGGCGTTGTTTATTTATTTGTGCAGGATTCCATCCCCGGTTGCGTATATATATATATATATATATATATATATATATATATATATATATATATGAAGAAATATAGTTTTATGGGGTGCTATATTTATGGGATAAAGTGCTCAATATCAGAGATAGAGCGTATGTAAATATGAATATAAAAGTGAACACTGAAGTCAACACACAAAATAAAAACAAACGAAATCGATATCATTAAACACTCCCGTAAATCACTACTATTTCACAATGAAGACGCATGGATAAAGAAGGAAGGGAGCTTTGACACTCCAATGGGGAGATTTGACGGTGTGTTTAAGTATATATCTATTACATGAACTAAGTGAATTAATAGATAAAAACGATACAGGATTCTACAGGGACGACGGTCTCATAATCTTAAGAAACTGCAACAAACAAAACACAGACTAAACTAGAAAAGCAATAATAAGGATTTTTAAAAATAACGGATTTGACATAGATATAAAAACTAGCCTAAACGAAGTAGATATTCTAGATGTTAGCTTCAACCTAAGAAAAGGCTCATATAAACCATACAGAAAACCCAATGATAAACCACTGTACATACATACATCCTCCAAACACCCGCCTTCGATAATCAAACAGATACCAAAATCGATTAATGGCAGGCTTTTCGACAATTCTTGCAATAAAACCATATTTAACAAAGCTAAGAAAGACTACGAAACGGCCCTAAAAGATAGTGGATTCCCGGCAACACCCACATACTCACCACGAAAGGCCAACACGAAGAGAAATATCATATGGTTCAACCCACCGTACAGCAAAAGCGTAAAAACCAACGTTGGTAAAATAGTCTTCAAACTCCTAAACAAACACTTCTCGAAATCAACAAACTCTTCACAAAATATTCAATACAAACACTGTAAAAATCAGCTACAGTTGCACCGAGAACATGGCACAAATAATAAAAAAGCTCAACAAGAAAACTATCAACAAACCACCCGAACAAATTAAACCAACGTGTGACTGCAAAATAAAGAGCGAATGTCCCTTAAACGGTAATTGTTTACAAAACAACTTAATATACCAAGCCACGATAAAATCACCAGATAATGAAGAAAAAGTATACATCGGAGTAACTGAAGGACCCTGGAATTAAAGAAACTATGCACGCAAAACATCTTTCGCAAATAAATACACGAACAGTACGATGCTTTCCAATCACATCTGAAAAATTAAAAACAAAACAAAAGTCACACCAAAAATATCATGGAAAATAAGGAAAAGATCATCACCCTTCAACAATCAATCAAAATCTGCAAACTTTGCTTGGAGAAAAAATAGCTATTATTACCTTCCCAGACCAAAATAAATTACTAAATAAACGACCTGAGCTCATCTTCAAATGCAGACATGAAATCAAATTTTTACTACGTTACTTAAAAATCAAAAACTGAAATAAATAAATACAAATATACAAAATAATACAAAAAACAAGTAAAAGAAATTAACCCAAACAAATAATAAACAAATCACAAAACCACTCCTGTTAGAATAGACAAAATAGAATAAATAAAAATAAAAATAAAATACATAAAAAACAAATAAAAACAATCAACACAGATAAGTAAATAAAGTAAATAATAATGATAATAAACAAATTAACAAACCAATCCTACCAAAATAACCGTCAGAATAGACTACAACAACCAATCCAAAAATTGGACGAAAAAATAGCTATAACTGCTATATATCGATAAAAAAAAATTCACTACGTTACTCAAAAATCGAAAACAAAAAAGAATAAATAAAAATATACAAAATAAAATATAAGTAAATAAATAAAAAATTAATAAAAATGACCCCAAATAAATAAAAAAATGAACAAATTAGGAAATCGCCAACTCTAAAATAACCGTTAGAACTAATAAAAATAAGCATAAATAAGCAAAAACAAGTAAAAATAATCAATCCAAATAAATAAATTAAAAAGTGTCCACCCGAATAGACTACGGCAAGCAATCAAAACGCTGGACAAATAAATAGCTTTAATTATCTTCCCAGACAAAACAAACTATTAAATAAGCGACCTAAGCAAATTCCCCCCACGAACTTTTTTAATACGTTAATAAAACATCAAAAACGAAAAGAATAAATAATACAAAATAAAAATGAAAAACAACTAAAATAAATTAACCCAAAAAAATAATTAAACAAACAAGCCACTCCTGCAAAAAAACCGCCAGAATAGATTACCCACAATTCACCACTGACCCAGATATATAATTGGCCGAGGATATATCCAGCATTCGCGGCCTGACGATTGCGTCCAGCATGAAACAGGCTGTCGCCACTGAGTGTTGACATCAATATACACTTTCATATATATATATGTATATATATATATATATATATATATATATATATATATGTGTGTGTGTGTGTGTGTGTGTGTGTGTGTGTGTGTGTGTGTGTGTGTGTGTGTGTCGCGGAGTTATGCAAAGTACCAGCTTGACAAATGGCGCGGGCTAGCTGCTTTTGATGATGGTGAAAGAGGCTCTCTGAGCTTTGGTAAGCAATCCTATTAGTGTTGGTTTTACGATAAAAAGACTTCAGATGGGAAGGAAAACTCATGACAGCGTAACGCGGTCATTATCTTGCATGCGTCTGCCGAGAGGTGTGTACTGGCTGATCTTGACTGTGATCCGGACAAGTTAAACTCAGCGATAATAACACATGAAGACTATCGTTCGGAGTTTCCGTGGCAAGTCTTTTGCAGCGTTACTTCTTTATCGACAGATCCAAAAAGTGTGGATGGTCCAACACAAGCCTTCATCACTTGAAACATATCATTGTGTTGGTTTTCTGACAACTACATCTAATTAGTTCCACACATATCCGGTTACTGCGAAAAACTCTATGAAACAACATCAGCTTCATCTTGGCACTTGGAATGTACGAACTCTCCAGGACAACTCAGCACCAGAAAGAAAAACAGCTCTGGTCGCATTGGAGCTAAAGAAGTAAAACATTGATATGGCTGCACTGAGAAGTAAGCATCAGTCGACTATATAAAACGTGAAAGCAAAATAAAACACTGCTGTACTTGGATACAATACATTCTCCTGTAATCTTTGTGGTCTATTTGGCAATTCTAGAGCCGGTCCTAAAAGTCATGCCCGTCATAGGAAGGCAGATAATTAGTTCGTGGTCATCGGAACCTCATACGTCGAACCCGATGGGAGAGTCCATCATATATATATATATATATATATATATATATATATATATATATATATATATATATATGCATAGACTAATAATAAATATATATTAGGGTCCTCACCGGTAGCACAAAATATATATCGTCAATTGTTGAATGAAAACAGAGTTTTGTAAAATTAAAATACACAGACACACACATACACACACACACACACACTCTCTCTCTCTCTCTCTCTCTCTCTCTCTCTCTATATATATATATATATATATATATATATATATATATATATATATATATATACAAGTATAGGATTGGTGTATACGGAATAAATTCCAATAACTAACAAATACTATTCTTAAAAGAGTGCTCAATACAGAGTAGAGCAAATATAATCATTTATTCGAAAATTATAACATAAAAATGTTATAAAATCACTACAAAAGTCAACTGTCAGGGTTTCATTCTCGGTGGTGGATGCGCACTGCTGATGAGTCCCAAATATAGGACCAAACGGCCGTCCAGTGCTTTCTGCATTCTGTTGAGGTTTCTTTCAGACTCAATGAATTACTTACTTATAATTATCAAATCCTCCTAACAATTTCTATCATGTATACACACACACACACACACACACACACACACACATATACATACATATATATATGTATATATATATATATATATATATATATATATATATATATATATATATATATATATATATATATACACCATATTATTATGATTGTGGGCGGTCTAATTATTTACGGGTTAAATCTTTTCAATTTTACACTGACATATGTCCAAATACATCCATATAAATACAATTTAAATACAAATATTCTCATCTAATATGTAGTTTCATATATAAAACGCATGTCGATACAAATATAATCCGCATATCCTTTCGACCAACCCTTTTTCAAAAGTTATTCGACAAGTAGGATGATACATTCTTTTCCATTCCGTATAATGCTCACTCGGTATGCCGTCATACAGTCTTCGAGGCTTTGTTTATCCAATTCTAGCAACCGGACCTATGCAAACAAAAAGAGCATTTTATACGTTCATTACGGTTGATTAAACGTCAACATTTGGCTGCCTCACTGCAAGAACAACATTCAAGTGATCATCAGGCAAAATTAGAAGTGACTGCTGCACAACGAAAGTCGAAAGAACCTGCGTCTACACAGCATGTGACAATAAAAAAAGACCTACAAGTAATCTACACAGTCGAAAAGCACCATATTACTTCTTGAAGATTATCAATGTGACTTTATTGTCTCTGTAAATCGTTAACGGATACCTTTTTTAAAAAGCATTTGTCAAAAGTATCATTAAGGTATATAAAATATATATATATATATATAAGTAACTATACTCGTGTCGAAAAACCTTCGAATTCATGATAATGAATCAATCTCGAAGGAAAAAAAGGTTTTAAAAAAAGAAAGAGCCAGGAACATGAAAGATTGTCGAAAATAATCGCACAGACACAGATTCAAAGCCCAAAGAAAAAAAACCGACACGAGTAAACAACTAACTAAAAAGTCCTGCATACAAACGTAGAGCAGACCGAGTCAAACATTTCCCTGATGAGATGATCCGCTTAGGGGAAACCTTGGTAGGTTTGTGTGGCTCACTAGGTTTGACTATATATATATATATATATATATATATATATATATATATATATATATATATGTGTGTGTGTGTGTGTGCGTATGTACGGATTCCTTGTGGTGGGACAATGTACGTGTGTGCGTGTGTGTGTGTATATGTTTGTGTGTGTGTGTGTATGTGTACAAATGTGTTTACTAATTCTTCGTAGTGAGACAGTGTATGTATTAAGGGGGAATGTACGCACACATATATACACGCATGCTGACAGAAACACACGAAAATGGAAATAGATCTAAGAGATCTAAGAACACACGGGGGTTATTAAAACATTAAAAGATAAGACAACCGATTCATCACTTCTCAAACCAACCTTAATTGTTTTATGACCCTTCGCTCAGAACTCTTCACTACCATTTAAAGAAAGACATTGGAATGACCAACAGCAAAACAGAGAATGTCTCATATCGAGAATATTTAACATTGAAAAACATAAAAGAAAAAAAATTAATTATTCTTAATAATTATTTTTAATAATATGTGGAAATCTCCACCCTTTACCTGAAGACGACAGTGAGACCAGAAACGCGTGTTGTAAAACTATGAAAAATAAAGAATAATATTTTTTTAAAAACCCACATTACAACCAAAAAAGTTTGCGGTACCTCTCTTCTTTTTAATATACACACTTTTCTCTCGTTGGAACCATTATAACCTCTTCATTTTATATATATATATATATATATATATATATATATATATATATATATATATATATATATATATATATATATATATATATATATATATATATATAAAAAGTACGCACATTGAGTGATGGCATTAATAAAAGAGGCATGCTCCATGTTTATATATTTAATAAAATATGTTTTAATAATATGTCAGTAAAACAGCGATCGATGAATACATGTTTATCTGAGCGTGGATATATAAGTATTTAATTTTATTTATATATATATATAATTAAGTAATTCATTGTCTGAAAGAAACCTCAACAGAATGCACTTAACGGCCGTTCCGTCAAATGTTTGTGACTCATCAGCAGTGCGCATCCACAACCGAGAATTGAAACCCTGACAGTTAGGTTATCAAGCAAACACCATACCAACTGTTCCAACGGCCTCGATGATGAAGTGATAGCAAATCAGACTCAATATAGCGCCGCTCGCTCACATATTCTGTGGTGGAACTTAA
>OZ038509.1:68435410-68465410 GCA_964036315.1 Acanthosepion esculentum | reverse complement strand
TATCTATCTGTTGAAACTTGACTAATGCATGGAATAATAATGCAACATAAAATGTACTTAGAAAAAATGTATTGAAACAAGAAAGTGTACACAATATTTACATGTAGTCTTTTGTATATTTCTGGGAAGACCGTTCCTGGAGAATGTGTTGACTAAGTCGCAGTCGGGCAGAGTCTCTAGTTGGATCTCTTGATTTGCCTCCCTGTATTCCGGTACCAACCATATTTATATCGTCGGTACTCCACTATGCAAATTAGGTGGATCCTACCAAAACACTATCTCAGCCTGTTCATTATCTATCTATCTATCTATCTATCTATCTATCTATCTATCTATCTATCTATCTATCTATCTATCTATCTCAGCCTGTTCATTATCTATCTATCTATCTATCTATCTCAGCCTGTTCATTATCTATCTATCTCTCTATCTCTCTATCTATCTATCTATCTATCTATCTATCTATCTATCTCAGCCTGTTCATTATCTATCTATCTATCTATCTATCTATCTATCTATCGCAGTATATTATCTATCTATCTATCTATCTATCTATCTATCTATCTATCTATCTATCTCAGTATATTATCTATCTATCTATCTATCTATCTATCTATCTATCTATCTATCTATCGCAGTATATTATCTATCTATCTATCTATCGTTTTATTCAAAATACAAAAAGATACGCATATATATATACATATATATATATACACATACATACATATATAAATAACTATATATATATATATATATATATATATATATATATATATATATATATAATTGTGTGTTTGTGTGTGTGTGTGAAGATTTGTTTTGATGACATATCAGCGGCGGCTGTTACCACATCCTCCGTTGTGAACAGAATCGACGTCGATATTGACTGGATCGTTAATTGTCTGAGCGTAGATGACTCCCCAAAGAATACTTTGCCGCATAGAAAAGCAATTCCTGATTCACAGACCTTGTTTTCTATAGAGTCAGCGACTGCAATCGAAAATGGATTTGCTGCCATCGAATGAGATGGGCGTAGTTCAGACGAATCTGTCTGCAAATTCTTTCAGGAATCTTACAAGGTTTGGTAATCAGATCATTATTCATTAAGAGCCTAGAAAATTAAGAAAAATAAGAAACGAAGACAGAAAGAAAGAAAGAAAGAAAGAAAGGGAGGAAGAAAGAAAGAATGGGAAGAAGAAAGGGAGGAAGGATGGATGGATAAAGGGAAAAATAAAAAAAAAGAAAGAATGAAAGAAAGAATGAGGAGAAAATTTACAAAAGAAAGAAAGAAAGTGTAAAGAGAAAATGAAAGAAAGGATCAGAGAAAATTTAAAAAGAAACAATGATTGTGGAGAAAAACGTACAAAAGAAAGAAAGAAAGAAAGAAAGAAAGAAAGAAAGAAAGAAAGGGTGGAAGGATGGATGGAAAAAGGAAAAAATAAAAAAAAACAAAGCAAAAAAAAGAGAGAATGAAAGAAAGAAAGAAAGAAAGAAAGAATGAGGAGAAAAATACAAAAGAAAGAAAGGGGAAGGGGAAAACACACAAAAGAAAGAAATTAATACAATACACGAATGGGAAAGAAAAGCAACGAATGAGAAAAAGAAGAGAAAAAAAAGAAAGAATGTGCAAGTAAAAAAAAGAAAAGTATAAACAAAATGAAAGAAAGAAAGAAAAAAGAAAGAAAAAAGAATGAAAGGAAGAAGCGCTAAATGACAAAATAGAAGATGAAAAGGAAGGAAAAAGGAAAGAGAAATAACTAAATTATAAATACCGAATAGAGAAAATAAGGAAGTTAGAGAAAAAAAAAACGCGGGAGAAAATTGCTAGAAATGAAATAAAAATGAAAATCGATTACCTTCGTAATAAATGACTCGAATGAATGGAAAAGATGTTTCCAAATGTAACAAAAGATGGAAAGAGACGAATGGAAATAGAAAAAAAACAAAAACTCATTTACCAGACTCAAACAAAAAAGTAAACATATTAAAGACGTTTACAGAACGAAGCTGAAAGAATAAAAAAAAATGAAAAAAGTAAAATCCGAAAAAAATCGATATCCATTCTGAAGACATTGTACATTTATTGAATTATGGTTTTTATTGATTGGCTTCTATTATTTATTGTTTTTTTATGGGTTATCAACTCTTTGCGGTTTATTTAAAGTCGAATCATGTTTTGGGATATTGAAACCTTTTTCCGAGTGAATACTGCATTAAGAGTTTTGGGGGGATAGCAATAAATTTTCTAGATACAAGTTTTATTATTTAACCCATAGGTGTGGGAGGAGAATGTTCCATCTGTTTCCTAAAGGTATTTGCGCGTAAGTACTCAAATTAGAACTCGACTCTCTGTTTTCTCCTTCCTAGCCCCTACCCATTTCCACCACCCTCATCCCTTACTGAGTTAAGTCAAAATGCAATAAAAGCAATGACAATTTCGGAAAACATAGCTAAAAGAACTTCATAAAAGAAGGTTAAAGATGCCTTCCTGACTTAGCAGTCTTTTGTTAGAAACAAAGATTGCTGAACTGCTATGTTGTACTGAAAGCCAATGAATGCTGGAGAAATTCCTCCCAGGTAAGAAACTTGGTTTTAACAACGACTGCTGTGAATGCGAAGATCGTGAGAGCAACGAAGAATTACAAAGAAACTGAAAGACAAAGTTTTAATTTGTGAGACACATAGTGAGGAAAGAGTGCTTAGAGAATAAAATGCTCACGGCACATACTAAATGCAGTGAATAAACAATTTAACGAGATTTTCTGAGACACGTCGCGGGACAAAAACGATAACTGTGGTTTAAGGTCAATATTTACTTAGACCACCATTATGACAGAATACAGAGGTTGAGCCAGGATGGGGGGTACTTATTAAGACTATCTCGTGAATGTATAATTCAGATAGTGTGGGATTGCCATTTCTCTTTGTTTTCGATATGAGTACAGAACGACGTAATGTCGGCAGAGTGTCGTGAGAATTTTGAACCGTTGGCTCGCTCGTGAGTGTATAATTCTGGCGGTGAGCGATTGCCATTTCTCTTTGTTTTCGATATGAGTACAAAAGGGCGCGATGTCGGCAGAGTGTCGTGAGAATTTTGTACCGTTGGCTCGCTCGTGAGTGTATAATTCTGACAGTGTGGGATTGCCATTTCTCTTTGTTTTCGATATGAGTACAAAACGGCGCGATGTAGGCAGAGTGTCGTGAGAATTTTGAACCGTTGGCTCGCTCGTGAGTGTATAATTCTGGCAGTGAGCGATTGCCATTTCTCTTTGTTTTCGATATGAGTACAAAACGGCGCGATGTAGGCAGAGTGTCGTGAGAATTTTGTACCGTTGGCTCGCTCGTGAGTGTATAATTCTGACAGTGAGCGATTGCCATTTCTCTTTGTTTTCGATATGAGTACAAAACGGCGCGATGTAGGCAGAGTGTCGTGAGAATTTTGAACCGTTGGCTCGCTCGTGAGTGTATAATTCTGGCAGTGAGCGATTGCCATTTCTCTTTGTTTTCGATATGAGTACAAAACGGCGCGATGTAGGCAGAGTGTCGTGAGAATTTTGAACCGTTGGCTCGCTCGTGAGTGTATAATTCTGACAGTGAGCGATTGCCATTTCTCTTTGTTTTCGATATGAGTACAAAACAGCGCGATGTAGGCAGAGTGTCGTGAGAATTTTGAACCGTTGGCTCGCTCGTGAGTGTATAATTCTGGCAGTGAGCGATTGCCATTTCTCTTTGTTTTCGATATGAGTACAAAACGGCGCGATGTAGGCAGAGTGACGTGAGAATTTTGTACCGTTGGCTCGCTCGTGAGTGTATAATTCTGACAGTGTGGGATTGCCATTTCTCTTTGTTTTCGATATGAGTAAAAAACGGCGCGATGTAGGCAGAGTGTCGTGAGAATTTTGAACCGTTGGCTCGCTCGTGAGTGTATAATTCTGGCAGTGAGCGATTGCCATTTCTCTTTGTTTTCGATATGAGTACAAAACGGCGCGATGTAGGCAGAGTGTCGTGAGAATTTTGAACCGTTGGCTCGCTCGTGAGTGTATAATTCTGGCAGTGAGCGATTGCCATTTCTCTTTGTTTTCTATATGAGTACAAAACGGCGCGATGTAGGCAGAGTGTCGTGAGAATTTTGTACCGTTGGCTCGCTCGTGAGTGTATAATTCTGGCAGTGAGCGATTGCCATTTCTCTTTGTTTTCGATATGAGTACAAAACGGAGCGATGTTGGCATAGTGTCGTGAGAATTTTGAACCGTTGGCTCGCTTGTGAGTGTATAATTCTGACAGTGTGGGATTGCCATTTCTCTTTGTTTTCGATATGAGTACAAAACGGAGCGATGTTGGCATAGTGTCGTGAGAATTTTGAACCGTTGGCTCGCTTGTGAGTGTATAATTCTGGCAGTGAGCGATTGCCATTTCTCTTTGTTTTCTATATGAGTACAAAACGGCGCGATGTAGGCAGAGTGTCGTGAGAATTTTGTACCGTTGGCTCGCTCGTGAGTGTATAATTCTGGCAGTGAGCGATTGCCATTTCTCTTTGTTTTCGATATGAGTAAAAAACGGCGCGATGTCGGCAGAGTGTCGTGAGAATTTTGAACCGTTTGCTCGCTCGTGAGTGTATAATTCTGGCAGAGAGCGATTGCCATTTCTCTTTGTTTTCGATATGAGTACAAAACGGAGCGATGTTGGCATAGTGTCGTGAGAATTTTGAACCGTTGGCTCGCTTGTGAGTGTATAATTCAGATAGTGTGGGATTGACATTTCTCTTTGTTTTCGATATGAGTACAGAACGACGCAATGTCGGCAGAGTGTCGTGAGAATTTTGTACCGTTGGCTCGCTCGCGAGTGTATAATTCTGACAGTGTGGGATTGCTATTTCTCTTTGTTTTCGATATGAGTACAAAACGGAGCGATGTAGGTAGAGTGTCGTGAGAATTTAGAACCGTTGGCTCGCTAGTGAGTGTATAATTCTGGCAGTGTGGGATTGCTATTTATCTTTGTTTTCGATATGAGTACAAAACGGCGCGATGTTGGCAGAGTGTCGTGAGAATTTTGAACCGTTGGCTCGCTCGTGAGTGTATAATTCTGGCAGTGAGCGATTGCCATTTCTCTTTGTTTTCTATATGAGTACAAAACGGCGCGATGTAGGCAGAGTGTCGTGAGAATTTTGTACCGTTGGCTCGCTCGTGAGTGTATAATTCTGGCAGTGAGCGATTGCCATTTCTCTTTGTTTTCGATATGAGTACAAAACGGCGCGATGTCGGCAGAGTGTCGTGAGAATTTTGAACCGTTTGCTCGCTCGTGAGTGTATAATTCTGGCAGAGAGCGATTGCCATTTCTCTTTGTTTTCGATATGAGTACAGAACGACGCAATGTCGGCAGAGTGTCGTGAGAATTTTGTACCGTTGGCTCGCTCGCGAGTGTATAATTCTGACAGTGTGGGATTGCTATTTCTCTTTGTTTTCGATATGAGTACAAAACGGAGCGATGTAGGTAGAGTGTCGTGAGAATTTAGAACCGTTGGCTCGCTAGTGAGTGTATAATTCTGGCAGTGTGGGATTGCTATTTCTCTTTGTTTTCGATATGAGTACAAAACGGAGCGATGTAGGTAGAGTGTCGTGAGAATTTTGAACCGTTTGCTCGCTCGTCATTGTACAATTCTGACAGTGAGGGATTGCCATTTCTCTTTGTTTTTGATATGAGTACAAAACGGCGCGATGTTGGCAGAGTGTCGTGAGAATTTTGAACCGTTGGCTCGCTTGTGAGTGTATAATTCATATAGTGTGGGATTGCCATTTCTCTTTGTTTTCGATATGAGTACAGGACGACACAATGTCGGCAGAGTGTCGTGAGAATTTTGAACCGTTGGCTCGCTTGTGAGTGTATAATTCATATAGTGTGGGATTGCCATTTCTCTTTGTTTTCGATATGAGTACAGGACGACACAATGTCGGCAGAGTGTCGTGAGAATTTAGAACCGTTGGCTCGCTCGTGAGTGTATAATTCTGGCAGTGGGGGATTGCCATTTCTCTTTGTTTTCGATATGAGTACAGGACGACACAATGTCGGCAGAGTGTCGTGAGAATTTAGAACTGTTGGCTCGCCCGTGAGTGCATAATTCTGACAGTGAGGGATTGCCATTTCTCTTTGTTTTCGATATGAGTACAGGACGACACAATGTCGGCAGAGTGTCGTGAGAATTTTGAACCGTTTGCTCGCTCGTGAGTGTATAATTCTGGCAGTGGGGGATTGCCATTTCTCTTTGTTTTCGATATGAGTACAAAACGGTGCGATGTTGGCAGAGTGTCGTGAGAATTTTGAACCGTTGGCTCGCTTGTGAGTGTATAATTCATATAGTGTGGGATTGCCATTTCTCTTTGTTTTCGATATGAGTACAGGACGACACAATGTCGGCAGAGTGTCGTGAGAATTTTGAACCGTTTGCTCGCTCGTGAGTGTATAATTCTTGCAGTGGGGGATTGCCATTTCTCTTTGTTTTCGATATGAGTACAAAACGGCGCGATGTAGGCAGAGTGTCGTGAGAATTTTGTACCGTTGGCTCGCTCGTGAGTGTATAATTCTGGCAGTGAGCGATTGCCATTTCTCTTTGTTTTCGATATGAGTACAAAACGGCGCGATGTCGGCAGAGTGTCGTGAGAATTTTGAACCGTTTGCTCGCTCGTGAGTGTACAATTCTGACAGTGAGGGATTGCCATTTCTGTTTGTTTTTTATATGAGTACAAAACGGCGCGATGTAGGCAGAGTGTCGTGAGAATTTTGAACCGTTGGCTCGCTCGTGAGTGTATAATTCTGACAGTGAGGGATTGCCATTTCTCTTTGTTTTCGATATGTGTACAAAACGGCGCGATGTCGGCAGAGTGTCGTGAGAATTTTGAACCGTTTGCTCGCTCGTGAGTGTATAATTCTGACAGTGAGGGATTGCCATTTCTCTTCGTTTTCGATATGAGTACAAAACGGCGCGATGTTGGCAGAGTGTCGTGAGAATTTAGAACCGTTGGCTCGCTTTCATCACCCAGATACCTTTAGATAATATAGTGGCCACGTGGCGGAATACCAAGCCATCGAGTAGACATGCGTTCTCCTCGGGTTCTCCTTCCCGCTACCCTCTGGAAGCGAAGCTAACACTTCTTCCACTCTTCTATGATGAAACGAATTATAAAAATAAAAGGTCTTCCGTTAATTTAATCTATGAAGTGACGTTTGGTTCTGATGATCTGACGCCATTGGCTACCCGAAACGCAAGAACAAGAAGCTGTAGGGAGGCATGACTGATAATTGTCTGGTTAGATATGTTAAGTTGATATGATGCGTGTGAATTTTTTGAGATGCGGACTTGATGTGTCATTTATTGCTGTGCAGTAGAGGAAATTTTACGTGTTCATTTTATATTGTTTCTACAAAATGAGTGGAAGGAGACCGAAGCAGTGTATTAACATATATTAATAAAAGTGATGGTAAAATCTTAGCTCCATTAAGAATGGCTTATTGTGAACATGTTACAAGAACAATAAATCAATTTTTTTTTGAGTGGCGCAAAGGGGGCTCAAACCAGGACGAGAAAATATGCAAGATAACTCAAGAGATGTTTTGCCCCAAACACAAAGAACAAAAGTAAATGTGTTTTGTAACTGTTTAAAGGGTTACGAGAAGGTGTTCGGAAGACAAGTGCTAAATTGTCCTGGGGAGTGAAACCCTGTGATGTGATGAAAATGATTTTCAGGGATTCTGGATAAAACGAAATTCCCTACGAGAAAGGGCTTCTACGTTATTAACCAGATTTGAGCTCCTGGGATTATTGGCTATATCTCAAATTAAGAAAAATCTAATGAAAAAGAAAAGAAAAATACTGAAATCTCTTAAATCCAAAAACAGGTGAGTATGTTACTGAAAGGTATTCCAGAAAAGGAGTTCTAAGAATAGTTCCAGCAATGAAATGCATTGTTTCACAACGGGAATCCTTTGAAGGAGACGCCAACAGCTTTCAACAAGCAATTGTTTTGGAATTAAATTCTTACCTGTTGCATCATTGCGTCTTAGATGCCATGTATATTTTTCCTTGAAAAGCAATATTTCCTCTTTATTTTTTTTAAGCTTATCACCCCAAGCAAGGCTGGAAGCCACTAGCACGCAAGGGGTTACAAAAGGTTTGGAGGAAGAGCAGATAGGAGTGGTAAAGGAGAGGATGTGGAGAAAGATAGTGGATCGATCAAGGCAAGGGATTTACAGAAGATTTGGAGCGAGAGCAGATAGGCATGAAAGGTGAAAGTATGTGGAGAAGGGAAGTGGATAGATCAAGGCAACTGGAGATGTCGATTGACGCTACACTTAAATAGTTGGAGATTTTATTTGTCAGGGAAACAGGAATAAGGAAAGGAGTTCCACAGGCGAGATGTGCGAGACATGAAGCTATTGGAGTAGAAGAGACGTTTACGCTGCACAAGTCCAAAGAGTAAATCACCCAACATTTCGTATTTGAACATCAAGTGTGTGTCCAATTGTCGCAAAAATATAATTTGGCACAACCTAGCATTATCATATTTGAGTTATAAGTTAATAATCTATTGATGGTCTGGATTTCTAACATGAGCAATTACTATTTACACATGGACTATTTTCCTCGTGTTTATTATTATTATTATTATTATTATTATTATTATTACAACATTTCTGTCGTTATATTCTCCAGCCATCATCAAGTGCTTATCGATCCGTGTAACCTTCAGCGAATTCCGAACCCTTTATTTAATATATGGGTTAGATTGTTCTCATTTTGTTGAACTTGTTTTGGCATATCTTCATTTTTATTTGCTAGCGCTTAATTATTGCTTTCTCAGATTCCACAGTGTATAATTTTGCGTTACCCTGATTAGGGATTGAACTCGCAATTTCGGTGTCACCAAATTTCTGAACGATCTGTTTAATTCATTAGGTCATTGTCCCGTGGTACAATCCTGAGTGTAGAATCAACGCATATACTTGACTACGAGTGAGCACAGAAGACCTTAAAGACAATATTGGAGCTGTTAATAAAAGGATAACTGCAGCAAAGCTTCAATAACAGCAGCAGCAGCAGAAAAGAGAAAGTTCGGTGAATCCACTCGAACCTGACAAGTAACAACAGTCTCAGGTGTAAGCAGGTTACGTTTAAGTTTCCAACTCCGAAATTCCCTGAAGGCACCCGAATCGTCAGACAGCTGATGAATTTCGGTGGGCAAAATGGAAGAAACGTTGTCAGAATAACAAAAAAGATAGAGATAATAGTTCGTATAAATGATTTAAATATGAAAAATCTAATATTATTAAGGCTATCATGAGGCTGCATGAATAACTTTACTAAATGCAACATTTCGCCTTGCTGGGTCTAAGGCACAGTAAGAATGACTGCAAAAACACCCCCTTCCCAAATTTATTGAGAAAATCTACAGATGTATATTTTGCATTTTTCTTTGCCAATAATTGTTATATAGGTATAAAGTGTCGTTGCCGACACTTCAGTTTGAACATAAATCGCCAGTGAATAAACACAGGCGATCACATTATTGAGTTTAGCGAATCACGTGACCATAGAGGTTACGCATATATAGAAAGTCTCGTGACGTCTAGATTTATCTCTATTTCTAGTCTATACTATTCGGATCCTCATTTCTAGTTTATCATCTATTAATATTCGGATCGGCATTTCTATTCTATCCTCTATTACTATTCCGATCTCCATTTCTACTCTATCCTCTATTAATATGCGGACCGCTATTCTCTATACTATTTCACTAAACGGATTACTATACGAGCGAGTATTATCGAGCAAGTACTATTAGTGCGAGAGCTATTGGAAAGCGTCTGACACAAATATTGTTCAACGGCTTTACTGTAGCTGTATCTGCGATTACAAAGTCTCTACTACAAAGAGTATGACGCCAGAAACAACGAGTATTCGTTGACATTACAAAAATAAGTTAGGCTACTTATCGCTCTCGTCCGATTCTATTTGAATTCTATTCTATTCTCGTTCTATTTTGAAGTCAGATCGCTTCTCTGTACCCCTTTTGTATGTTAAAACCAGTCTTAGTTTATGAACTTTTTGCCTTATTACTCTTGCTTTGCCTAGTCTTGACTGGCATATATATTGTTTTAAAGTCAGAATGCTATAATCATGTGACTGTATCCCTTTGTGAACTTTTTGCCTTATTACTCTTGCTTTGCCTAGTCTTGACTGGCATATATATTGTTTTGAAGTCAGAATGCTATAATAATTTGTTCCTTGTCTCTCTCTGTATCCTTTTCTCAAACACACCTCTTTACTCTTGTTCTCAATCCTCTTTAACCCTTGCGTGCTAGTGGCACGCCCGCCTTGCTCGGGTAAATTACTTTTTAAAAAATTACAAGTTTTCTGTGAGCAATTCAAACAGAAGACGTATAATTATTTTAAAAACATTTAAAACTAAAAAAAAACCAACCCGAATAAAATTAAATTTCAATCTGTTGTCTGGGATCAAAACAATAAAAAATAGGATCCTAGTCCAAATAAATCAAAATTCATTTCTATTTTTAAGTATATTCTATCTGATCATGTGGAACTCATTCATCTGAATGATTGCAAAAATACCCCTCCCCAAATTTATAGAAAAGCAGATGCATGCTGGGATTTTCTCCTAGCCAATAATATAGTTTGGTTCTTTCTTTTCCTAAAGTCAGACTGCTGCGATTGCTTGTCTGTATCCCTTTTGCATGTTAAGAACATTTTGCCTCATTACTCTCGCTTTGCCTGCTTTTGTCTTGCGTATAGATTGTTTTCTTCATATTATTTTTGCCATGTTCACTTCCTTCTTTTGTTATTGTTTATTGTAACCTTTTCAATTATGCTTGTTGAGCTTTTCCACCAACTACATTTCTGCCCTGGCCAACTAATCCACAGAATAAAATTCTGGAAACAAGGGAATATTTCTTGAGAATTGTGCAAATATTTTTATTTTCAAACAAATTTGCTTTTCCTATTTTTTAAATTTGTTTGTCCTATTTGTTTTAATAACTTAAATCCAAGTACAACATCCGGTGTTCGCAAGCGGTAGCCAGTCTAGATACAAACGAGGCTCGACATTGCTTAACATAATGTGGCCGTAAGCCAACTGCATTTTGCCAATTCTGTTTGTTGCATTTCGGCAATTACATTCACCCATAGCCAATAACTCATAAAACCTCACCTTATTCTCTGACAAAATATATTATGAATTAATACAAATCTAGTTTTCAAAGCAAGAAGCGGACGCTTCAGTGTCGGCAGGATTAAAATAGCTTCCGTTAGCGTCCCTCTGCGGGTGATATTAGCCGGTTTGCAAATCTGCGTGTGGAAAGGATGTCGACGCTACAGAATTATTGAGGCCCCCTATTCAATTCGCGTTGTTTTGGACTTATATTCAAAACCCAGACAAAGTCAAACTATCACTGTCAGAATGTTCCGCTCAGGAGTCACTGCTGCCAATCTCTGATCATCCTGGCCCTGGCCTTCGCATTCTGTAACAGTATTCTTGATTCTCGCTTTCGTAAAATATGGAGATACTTCTGTCTCTGGAGAATCCATATTTCGGAGATCAGGTACAAACAGGTCTGATAGATCTACTATGTCTCAGGGGAAGACATAATCCACGAACGGGAAGCAATGAGTCTTCGTTTTTTTTCCCAAATTAATGTCTGGGAATGGAGTTTTTGGAAATGATTCCCAAAGAGAAACGGTACCATGGGCTTGTAAGCTGCGGGCGGTTAGATTTTAGCCTCTGCCCGGGTCATAGAGGGGAGACTAAAGAAAGCAAACTTTTTTTTTGCTGTAAACAAACTGAATTTGACTGCCACTGTCGACAATGTATGAAGTGACGTCACTAAGCTATTTGTCACGTGACCCATGTGACTTATATCGACCAAAGGAAGATAATTGTCTTCTGTTTCCCTACCATATGTTGCATATTCAAAAGATTGGTGTCATTTTTCTGTTATATTTCGATGTAATTAAAATAATATCCCAATGTTTACGAACCTTTAACTATATATATATATGTATGTATATATATATATATATATATATATATATATATATATATATATATAGATAACTATACTCGTGTCGAAAAACCTTCGAATTCTTGATTTAAAAATAGCCAAATCAATCTCGAAGGGGAAAAAAAGGTTTTTTTAAAAAGAAAGAGCCAGGAACATGAAAGTCTGTCGAAAATAATCGCACAGATACAGGTTCAAGGCCCCAAGAAAAAAACCCGATACGAGTAAACAACTAACTAAAGAGGTCGATACAAACGTAGAACAAACCTAATCAAACCTAATGAGCCAGACAAACCTACCAAGGTTTCACTTAGGCAGATCGTCAGGGTCAGCTGACCCTGACGATCTGCCTAAGTGAAACATTGGTAGGTTTGTCTGGCTCATTAGGTTTGGCTATATATATATATATATATATATATATATATATATATATATATATATATATATATATATGTAGTGAGAGAGAGAAAAAGGTTTGTTTGTCATTTGTAGAGCCGTTTCATCTTTTGCCTTTGCTACGTTTTGGGAGAGTCAAATTTAACTTGTTACAGAAATCTAAATATCTGCAGTGTATAGTAGCAGAAATCGGGAGTTGTGAGATAGGAATATATATCTACATTTTAATATAGACATATATCTTGTAGAAACTAAATAGAATATTAAGATATGGGAATATATATGTTTATATTTCTCAGATGAGGTTATAGGAATTAAATCCTATATATATTTTTCAACCAATAAAATTTCATCAGAAGGTTTATTTGATTAACAAACATTATTAAGACAAATGCTGCCAAAATCCTTGCGGACGTAGTTTTAAACATACTATATTGTCCATTTAGAAAATAACAATTGTAACGCCTTTCACCACTTCCACAAATTCGAGGAAAATATTTTTTGCGAGCCAGTGTGAAATTATTATCTAACCAATGAAAAACGTTTATTCGAAAACTTCACAACTCTAAAATGAAATTAGATTTTTGACCTACCTTACAGATATAAAAATAGCAGCATACTGCTTCTCAGTATTTCGCAGGCCAGTTTGAAATAGACGTGAGTACACAAACACACACACATAAACACACATGCATGGTGTAAGGGATTGACAGCCAACAGCCGCCGACTAATGCTTTGTCTATGCACACAATAGAAGGGATTAACCAGCTTTTGTCGACTAATTCACAAACACATTAGGCTAACTGACATAAAATAAGTCCTTCCACATATTTCACACGGAACAACGAACATTTAATTACTTTTTAAAACAAACTTCACTGCAAGGAAAATTAAACAATTTATTGCTCTTTGTGAATAAGAATATATTAATCGTATTTGAACTGAGTTTTTGCTACTAGTTTTCTTTCAGCGAATAGCCATTTTATGTTTCATTTAAAAGATGTGCTGTTCTTGTGGTTAAATGTTGGAAAAACACGGACAAAAACAAACACCTGGATAGACTGGTCTTAATAAGATATCGTAAATATTTAAACGACATTTTTCTGGCTGTTTTCTTAATCATTTTTACTGCCACATTGACAACTTTCCCGAAGTGGTTAAAATACAAAAAAGTAACATGATCTAAACGGATGGAAAAAGTAACTTGACACAAAGATATGTAACTTCAGTCCCTGCGGTCAGTGGAGGGAAAATAAAACTTGTAAATATATCAAAGGTAAATTAACTAACATTGATATATCCAAGACATGATACGGGGACTAAACATAGGTCTTTGTTCAAAATTTCAACAAATATCGCCTGAAGACGGCCGGAGTGTACAACAGTCAAATGTTGTGAATGTGGTAATAAAGATGAGGACAACAATCTGAAAAATGTAACTAGTGTAAATAGTTACAATACCTCATGTCAGAAATAGAGACAGATGTTGAAGGTGAATATGGCAATAAAGATGAGGACAACAGTCCGAACAATGTAAATAGTGTAAATAGTTACAATACCTCATGTCAGAAATAGAGACAGATGTTGAAGGTGAATATGGCAATAAAGATGAGGACAACAGTCCAAACAATGTAAATAGTGTAAATAGTTACAATACCTCATCTGAGAAATAGAGACAGATGTTGAAGGTGAATATGGCAATAAAGATGAGGACAACAGTCCAAACAATGTAAATAGTGTAAATAGTTACAATACCTCATCTCAGAAATAGAGACAGATGTTGAAGGTGAATATGGGAATAAAGATGAGGACAACAGTCCAAACAATGTAAATAGCGTAAATAGTTACAATACCTCATCTGAGAAATAGAGACAGATGTTGAAGGTGGATATGGCAATAAAGATGAGGACAACAGTCCAAACAATGTAAATAGTGTAAATAGTTACAATACCTCATCTGAGAAATAGAGACAGACGTTGAAGGTGAATATGGCAATAAAGATGAGGACAACAGTACAAACAATGTAAATAGTGTATATAGTTAGAATACCTCATTTGAGAAATAGAGACAGATGTTGAAGGTGAATATGGCAATAAAGATGAGGACAACAGTCCGGACAATGTAAATAGTGTAAATAGTTACAATACCTCATCTGAGAAATAGAGACAGATGTTGAAGGTGAATATGGCAATAAAGATGAGGACAACAGTCCAAACAATGTAAATAGTGTAAATAGTTACAATACCTCATCTGAGAAATAGAGACAGATGTTGAAGGTGAATATGGCAATAAAGATGAGGACAACAGTCCAAACAATGTAAATAGTGAAATAGTTACAATACCTCATCTGAGAAATAGAGACAGATGTTGAAGGTGAATATGGCAATAAAGATGAGGACAACAGTCCGAACAATGTAAATAGTGTAAATAGTTACAATACCTCATCTGAGAAATAGAGACAGATGTTGAAGGTGAATATGGCAATAAAGATGAGGACAACAGTCCAAACAATGTAAATAGTGTAAATAGTTACAATACCTCATCTCAGAAATAGAGACAGATGTTGAAGGTGAATATGGGAATAAAGATGAGGACAACAGTCCGAACAATGTAAATAGTGTAAATAGTTACAATACCTCATCTGAGAAATAGAGACAGATGTTGAAGGTGAATATGGCAATAAAGATGAGGACAACAGTCCGAACAATGTAAATAGTGTAAATAGTTACAATACCTCATCTGAGAAATAGAGACAGATGTTGAAGGTGAATATGGGAATAAAGATGAGGACAACAGTCCAAACAATGTAAATAGTGTAAATAGTTACAATACCTCATCTCAGAAATAGAGACAGATGTTGAAGGTGAATATGGCAATAAAGATGAGGACAACAGTCCGAACAATGTAAATAGTGTAAATAGTTACAATACCTCATCTGAGAAATAGAGACAGATGTTGAAGGTGAATACGGCAATAAAGATGAGGACAACAGTCCAAACAATGTAAATAGTGTAAATAGTTACAATACATCATCTCAGAAATAGAGACAGATGTTGAAGGTGAATATGGGAATAAAGATGAGGACAACAGTCCGAACAATGTAAATAGTGTAAATAGTTACAATACCTCATCTGAGAAATAGAGACAGATGTTGAAGGTGAATATGGCAATAAAGATGAGGACAACAGTCCGAACAATGTAAATAGTGTAAATAGTTACAATACCTCATCTGAGAAATAGAGACAGATGTTGAAGGTGAATATGGGAATAAAGATGAGGACAACAGTCCAAACAATGTAAATAGTGTAAATAGTTACAATACCTCATCTCAGAAATAGAGACAGATGTTGAAGGTGAATATGGCAATAAAGATGAGGACAACAGTCCGAACAATGTAAATAGTGTAAATAGTTACAATACCTCATCTGAGAAATAGAGACAGATGTTGAAGGTGAATATGGCAATAAAGATGAGGACAACAGTCCAAGCAATGTAAATATTGTAAATAGTTACAATACCTCATCTCAGAAATAGAGACAGATGTTGAAGGTGAATATGGGAATAAAGATGAGGACAACAGTCCGAACAATGTAAATAGTGTAAATAGTTACAATACCTCATCTGAGAAATAGAGACAGACGTTGAAGGTGAATATGGCAATAAAGATGAGGACAACAGTACAAACAATGTAAATGGTGTATTTAGTTAGAATACCTCATTTGAGAAATAGAGACAGATGTTGAAGGTGAATATGGCAATAAAGATGAGGACAACAGTCCGAACAATGTAAATAGTGTAAATAGTTACAATACCTCATCTGAGAAATAGAGACAGATGTTGAAGGTGAATATGGCAATAAAGATGAGGACAACAGTCCGAACAATGTAAATAGTGTAAATAGTTACAATACCTCATCTGAGAAATAGAGACAGATGTTGAAGGTGAATATGGGAATAAAGATGAGGACAACAGTCCAAACAATGTAAATAGTGTAAATAGTTACAATACCTCATCTCAGAAATAGAGACAGATGTTGAAGGTGAATATGGCAATAAAGATGAGGACAACAGTCCGAACAATGTAAATAGTGTAAATAGTTACAATACCTCATCTGAGAAATAGAGACAGATGTTGAAGGTGAATATGGCAATAAAGATGAGGACAACAGTCCAAGCAATGTAAATATTGTAAATAGTTACAATACCTCATCTCAGAAATAGAGACAGATGTTGAAGGTGAATATGGGAATAAAGATGAGGACAACAGTCCGAACAATGTAAATAGTGTAAATAGTTACAATACCTCATCTGAGAAATAGAGACAGACGTTGAAGGTGAATATGGCAATAAAGATGAGGACAACAGTACAAACAATGTAAATGGTGTATTTAGTTAGAATACCTCATTTGAGAAATAGAGACAGATGTTGAAGGTGAATATGGCAATAAAGATGAGGACAATAGTCCGGACAATGTAAATAGTGTAAATAGTTACAATACCTCATCTGAGAAATAGAGACAGATGTTGAAGGTGAATATGGCAATAAAGATGAGGACAATAGTCCGGACAATGTAAATAGTGTAAATAGTTACAATACCTCATCTGAGAAATAGAGATAGATGTTGAAGGTGAATATGGCAATAAAGATGAGGACAACAGTCCGAACAATGTAAATAGTGTAAATAGTTACAATACCTCATCTGAGAAATAGAGACAGATGTTGAAGGTGAATATGGCAATAAAGATGAGGACAACAGTCCAAACAATGTAAATAGTGTAAATAGTTACAATACCTCATCTGAGAAATAGAGACAGATGTTGAAGGTGAATATGGCAATAAAGATGAGGACAACAGTCCAAACAATGTAAATAGTGTAAATAGTTACAATACCTCATCTGAGAAATAGAAACAGATGTTGAAGGTGAATAATGCAATAAAGATGAGGACAACAGTCCAAACAATGTAAATAGTGTAAATAGTTACAATACCTCATCTGAGAAATAGAGACAGATGTTGAAGGTGAATATGGCAATAAAGATGAGGACAACAGTCCGAACAATGTAAATAGTGTAAATAGTTACAATACCTCATCTGAGAAATAGAGACAGATGTTGAAGGTGAATATGGGAATAAAGATGAGGACAACAGTCCAAACAATGTAAATAGTGTAAATAGTTACAATACCTCATCTCAGAATAGAGACAGATGTTGAAGGTGAATATGGCAATAAAGATGAGGACAACAGTCCGAACAATGTAAATAGTGTAAATAGTTACAATACCTCATCTGAGAAATAGGGACAGATGTTGAAGGTGAATATGGCAATAAAGATGAGGACAACAGTCCAAACAATGTAAATAGTGTAAATAGTTACAATACCTCATCTGAGAAATAGAGACAGATGTTGAAGGTGAATACGGCAATAAAGATGAGGACAACAGTCCAAACAATGTAAATAGTGTAAATAGTTACAATACCTCATCTCAGAAATAGAGACAGATGTTGATGGTGAATATGGGAATAAAGATGAGGACAACAGTCCGAACAATGTAAATAGTGTAAATAGTTACAATACCTCATCTGAGAAATAGAGACAGATGTTGAAGGTGAATATGGCAATAAAGATGAGGACAACAGTCCGAACAATGTAAATAGTGTAAATAGTTACAATACCTCATCTGAGAAATAGAGACAGATGTTGAAGGTGAATATGGCAATAAATATGAGGACAACAGTCCGAACAATGTAAATAGTGTAAATAGTTACAATACCTCATCTGAGAAATAGAGACAGATGTTGAAGGTGAATATGGCAATAAAGATGAGGACAACAGTCCAAACAATGTAAATAGTGTAAATAGTTACAATACCTCATCTGAGAAATAGAGACAGATGTTGAATGTGAATACGGCAATAAAGATGAGGACAACAGTCCAAACAATGTAAATAGTGTAAATAGTTACAATACCTCATCTCAGAAATAGAGACAGATGTTGAAGGTGAATATGGGAATAAAGATTAGGACGACAGTCCGAACAATGTAAATAGTGTAAATAGTTACAATACCTCATCTGAGAAATAGAGACAGATGTTGAAGGTGAATATGGCAATAAAGATGAGGACAACAGTCAGAACAATGTAAATAGTGTAAATCGCTACAATACCTCATCTGTGAAATAGAGACAGATGTTGAAGGTGAATATGGCAATAAAGATGAGGACAACAGGCCAAACAATGTAAATAGTGTAAATAGTTACAATACCTCATCTGAAAAATAGAGACAGACGTTGAAGGTGAATATGGCAATAAAGATAAGGACAACAGTCCAAACAATGTAAATAGTGTAAATAGTTACAATACCTCATCTGAGAAATAGAGACAGACGTTGAAGGTGAATATGGCAATAAAGATGAGGACAACAGTCCAAACAATGTAAATAGTGTATATAGTTAGAATACCTCATCTGAGAAATAGAGACAGATGTTGAAGGTGAATATGGCAATAAAGATGAGGACAACAGTCCAAACAATGTAAATAGTGTAAATAGTTACAATACCTCATCTGAGAAATAGAGACAGATGTTGAATGTGAATATGGGAATAAAGATGAGGACAACAGTCCAAACAATGTAAATAGTGTAAATAGTTACAATACCTCATCTCAGAAATAGAGACAGATGTTGAAGGTGAATATGGCAATAAAGATGAGGACAACAGTCCAAACAATGTAAATAGTGTAAATAGTTACAATACCTCATCTGAGAAATAGAGACAGATGTTGAATGTGAATATGGGAATAAAGATGAGGACAACAGTCCAAACAATGTAAATAGTGTAAATTGTTACAATACCTCATCTGAGAAATAGAGACAGATGTTGAAGGTGAATATGGCAATAAAGATGAGGACAACAGTCCAAACAATGTAAATAGTGTAAATAGTTACAATACCTCATCTCAGAAATAGAGACAGATGTTGAAGGTGAATATGGCAATAAAGATGAGGACAACAGTCCAAACAATGTAAATAGTGTAAATAGTTACAATACCTCATCTGAGAAATAGAGACAGATGTTGAAGGTGAATATGGCAATAAATATGAGGACAACATTCCGAACAATGTAAATAGTGTAAACTGGAATATATCCTTAGAAACTAAGAAAGAATTACTGAACATGCTATGGTGATGAATGTCGGACAATCCTCCTCAGATTAGAAAGAAATTTGAATCGACAGAGATGTTTTACAATTGAGCTTTTCTAAGAATACTATGGACAGTTTAACAGAAATGACAAGAAAGTTGCTTCTGATTACCAGAGGCTGCGGGAATTTAGCGACATAATCATGAGAACTGAAGGCTTCGAAAATCTAACATTCACACGATCGGACATCAGAGTATGTGTAGCTGCATATCAACATCTTTATGGTTCATTTAATCCCGAAATTTAATTTTCTTTGGTAATGTTCTTTTCAGAAATGTACTGCCGGTAATATTTTCTTCTTTTTCAAAAATGTATTGCTTGTAGTTTTGCTATAAAAATATATGTTTAAACTTCCATAGGGTTTTGACGCCAGTTTGGTGGTTAACTAATTTGGATCCGTAATCGAGTTAAGGTGGGCCTGGGAACAACAGCAGTTACCAGATGGTTTCACACTCCTCAAAACCTACTGAGCAGAGAGAGGTCCTGCTGCCAGATGTAGTTTATTCTCATAAGCAGGACGAAACATTCACAGGACGCATTGAAGTTTAGAGAAACACGGTAAACTAGAGCTATAATTAATTGGTAGTCGACCAAGAACAAAGGCGAGTGAGAAAATAAACATGTGCTACTTTGAATAATAAATAGGAAGATGTGAAGAGTCATGATCACCTATGTCCTGGTATATGAATTTTTTCTGACGGAGACTTTTGTCCCCTGATTAATAAATAAAAACTATTTAATAATAGTTTAAATATCACGATACGTTATTTGAATGCGATTTCCTTTTTATTTTATTTTATTTTATTTTATGTTTTTGCGTGTTTCTTTTAATAGACTCTCTTCCAAATAATCAGTTGGCATCTCGTGAACTGTTTGTGGAAAGGAAGTACGCAATTATTAAGGGTAAATGTACGTTGTTGCCAAATGACCACTGACCCTTCCTGCTCCCCGAGACAAGAGACAATTCCCTTGGGTGATTATAAACTCTTCAATAGACCTCAATGAACAGACAATCAACATTTTTATAGCCTTCTTTGATAGTTTGACAGTCTGTTTTTCCTCTCCCGTGGGCCCTTCCATTTAATCTGTTGTTAACTGTTTTAGGTGTCTTTTCTTATTAAAGAATAAAGAAACAACAAACGAAGGGGGGCGATAACTTTACACCAAATGTCTTTTAATCAGACTTTATTGATATTGTAGGCGATAACTTTGTTGTTACTTCTACAGATTTAATAACGACTTCATCAGATTATACACAAGTAATATGGAGAATGCCGTCTTAAAACAAAATGGATGTCTTTTTTCGATAGCTACACGCATGCGCTGTAGAAAATACTCAAATTTTATGTTTTCTCGAACAAAGATAAAGATACTGAAGTGATGTGTTTCTAAAAGGTATTTTTTAAAATACACTTTGCTATTTCTGGTAGCAGGTTCTAAAATTTTATATTCTCAATATTTATTTAAAGACATTTATAATATGTTTAACGTTCTTTTTATAGATACAAGTATTTACGCAAATGCTCTGTTTTATAACAAACAGTATTAAATAACATTTACCGGCCTGAATGTCCGAGGAATTTTCATAGAAAATTTTCGATCTTCGACAGGAATCGAACCTATACGGAACCATCATTTCGCGTCATGTGCCTTACCCGTTCGGCCACAGAGAAGCGTCTGGTTAGCAAGGTCGATTTTACTATCTTTAAACTTAAATCTTCCATGAATCTCTTCTATTCATATCTGCTCTAGCGTATCAAATGTAAACAAATGACGTCATATATTTTTGAATTGGACATAGTCCGACAATTTATTTGTTTACATTTGATACGCTAGAGCAGATATGAATAGAAGAGATTCATGGAAGATTTAAGTTTAAAGATAGTAAAATCGACCTTGCTAACCAGACGCTTCTCTGTGGCCGAACGGTTAAGGTACATCGCGCGAAATGATGGTTCCGTATAGGATACAGGTTCGATTCCTGTCGGAGAACGCAAATTTTCTATTCAGGCCGGTAAATGTTATTTAAAACAGCATTTGCTTAAATACTTGTATCTATAAAAAGAACGTTAAATATATTATAAATGTCTTTAAATAAATTGTCGGACTATGTCCAATTCAAAAATATATTCTCAATTTTGTATCCTCTATCTTTCTTCAGTTTTTTTACATCTTTATGATCAAGCACTTTATTGAATTTATAGAGAAGAATTGTTCTTATTCTGCTTTCTATGCATATAGGATATTACCAGGATATTTACCCATAGACTTATCAGGTTGAAGCCTAGGGCCACAAAACTTAAGGAGCCTCCAGACAAAGTATATAATATTTTTGAGACTGGCATAGGCCTTTCTTTTCCCATAATATCATCACGCATTATAGAGTCTAAACAACACATTCGGCAATTTTAAATACCAATCATCATCCTCAGCTTTACTCAAATTGTTTAATTTAACACTCTTCCATTTTTCTCTACTCCTGAGAATGGGGGATTTGGAGGGGGCCTCACAAGTGGAACAGCTTAGGGAGAGGATTCGGTAACCCCCTACCTGCGAAGGATTTTGTCCTTACCCATTAAGTCGGTCGGTTTATTGGTATAAGCGTAAGAAAGCAGAACATCATGAATGAGGTACCAGTATTAAAAGATAGAGAGAATCAGATTCTAAACTTATTGTGTCATTTGTGATATTTAACTTATATCGTAGATCATTTCTAAAGGCTTCGAGCGGCACTTATGGCCTTCTTCAGAACTTAGGATATCAATAAGTCCATAGACAATTAATGAAAAATTCATTTTTATTTTACTAATGACACTTTTTAAAAGAAGTAGAAGTTTATCCAATGCGGGATATAGGCTTAGCAGTTTGACGCTTAGGGCCTCAAAATTTACGGGTCTTCCAGACAGGGTGTATAATATTGTTGACATATGCTGTCATAACGCACTGTAGATTCTAAACAAGCCTTCAGTAATTTTAAACACACGTCATCATCCTCGGCTTTACTCATATTGTTAAATTTAACACGCTTTTATTTTCTCCTACTCGTGAGAATGCGGAATTTCGAGGGAGGGTTTCCTTTCATCCATAACTGTACCGGGGTATTACATACCAGCAGATATCAAATCTTATTGAAATTATTTGTCGAAGGTTTTTTAATTCAACTGAATCAATGTACGTGCGAATTTCAGCACCGCCTTACGACGGGATTGAAATCGTAACAACCTATATGTTTTAATAAACTAAGACATGTGTTTGCTTAAACGTCAATGTCCTGTAAATTGTCTGGAGTCATAAAACTAATGTGTCTAGTTAGGTGATAAGGAAACATGAATTTCCAAACGAAGGCGGTGGATTAAAAAAAAAAAAAGTAATTCCTGAAAAGACATAGAAAATAGAAAAGCATATAATCCTATTAGAATTGTGGTTGTTAGTCTTCTAGTTGGCACGGCCGTTACGCCCTGCCAATACCTGATAAATAATAGACTATTCCGTTTTGATTGCTTGGAAAAGCAAAATACATATCGGATATGCCTGGACATCGACTTGGTGCAACAGTTAACAAGATTGTATTGCTTGAACATTTACGACAGAGTGAGTTCGTTCCTCACTGTGCTCCCGTTCTTTTGGCCTTGTGTCACATCTATATTACGCTTTGAAAATACCCATATCGGGGACGCTATTTGGCTTGGGTGAGAACGGATAAAAAAAGAAAGGAGGGAATAGAAAATTATTTAACTTCTGTTTCAGTGAAATGGAAAAAGTGCTCAATTTAAAATATTTGCATTTGTACCCACTTCTTAAAATACGATCCGCATTCATATTTATGATTGTTATTCTAATATACTTTTAAAGTTGTTAGTCTGAAATGGTTAACGATATGATAGGGTAATGTCTAGAGATATTTTATAGTCAAAGCTCTCACAAGAAATTTATTCGTTCATTAACCTAAGGGTTAAGATTCACCAGATTAACATGGCCGTTCATGAAAACTTTCAATTCGTGATTTACAAGGAATTTTAAATAAAATCTTCACCTATATACATTAAATAAAAGGTTTAAATGAAAATTTAGAAAATGTGTTTATAAACAGTCATCCAACGCCCACACAATATTTTTCCATTCCACAAATGTTTGCTTCCTTCCATCGGCGACTAATTTTGTGTTATTTTTAAGATAATTCATTATCGAACCTGTCATATTTGACTGAGGTCGATGCCAAATGATGGGCTGCCGCTGTCATTCCTGCTTTGTGTGATGAAATGGCGAATATTTTGCTCCGATCTCCTCATTTTATGTTTTGTTAAAATTTAGAGTGGCTCCTGTCGGCGAAGAGATGAAAATTATCTGACAGTTTGATATCACGTGATATCTCCAGGCGGAAGCATAAGACATAACGTCTGGTTACGATGTTCGTGCCAAAGAAAAGTGTTTGCATGAGAAAAGGTATCTTGTTCTCGCGGGCTGATTCGCAGAAAGAAGTGGTCCTAATAGAAAAAGGTTTCCCCGCGGCAGCAATTTTGACCGCCATTTTTCATTTCTTGAATTTTCGTTAGGTTTTTTCTTCTTTTATTTTTATTTTTTTCAGTTTTGAGTGTTTCATTATTTTCCCTTTCTGCTATCGAATTATATATTTATTTTTTTTATTTATTGTTTTTTTTTTGGAATTATTTTATTTTCCTTTTGCGTAAATTTTATAATGACCATATTTTTTAACTTTCTTCGCAATTCAGCTAATTTATTCGACTTTTTTTAATCTTGCTGTTTTGCCGCTTTTTCTTTTAATTCATGAATTTTTTCCACGTTTTTTTTAATCCTATTTTATGACTACTCCTTTCACTTTCTATTCATTTTTCAATTGCACTATCGAAGGGTCTTCATATATTCTGACTGCATACCCCACCGAAAGATAAGACGTACACTTGTCCTAAAAAGAGGGAACCATTCGGTAGGATAAGTGCAAACTCGATAGTTAATCGGACACATATTCACCTTTCTACTCTAATTTCAACCAGATACCAAAATCAAACGAGTACAAGTTAAATATCTGGAAAATGATTTAACAGAGGACGAAAAGTGGTGTGACACTGAAATCCGAAAACGTTGCAAACGAGGAAAAGAGTACTGAACTGTTACGTAATATCAGTCCTCCCATATAGCAGTGAATACTAGAAAATCTCCTCAGAGATGAAGAAGAAACTTGAAGCAAAGGCAATAAAGCCACTAGGATGCAAGGGGCTACTGAGTGTTAAAGAATATGAGAAAAACTACTATTAATGAGAGAGGACAATAAAAGAACTGGAATTAAGAAGACAAAAGATAATGATTGATATTGCATTTAAATTTTTGAAGATCAAAGGCAATAAAGCCACTAGGATGCAAGGGGCTACTGAGTGTTAGAGAATATGACAAAAACTACTATTAAGGAGAGAGGACAATAAAAGAACTGGAATTAAGAAGACAGAAGATAACGATTGACATTGCATTTAAATTTTGAAGATCAAAGGCAATAAAGCCACTAGGATGCAAGGGGTTACTGAGTGTTAGAGAATATGAGAAAAACTACTATTAATGAGAGAGGACAATAAAAGAACTGGAATTAAGAAGACAGAAGATAATGATTGACATTGCATTTAAATTTTTGAAGATCAAAGGCAATAAAGCCACTAGGATGCAAGGAGTTACTGAGTGTTAGAGAATATGAGAAAAACTACTATTAATGAGAGAGGACAATAAAAGAACTGGAATTAAGAAGACAGAAGATAACGATTGATATTGCATTTAAATATTTGAAGATCAAAGGCAATAAAGCCACTAGGATGCAAGGGGTTACTGAGTGTTAGAGAATATGAGATAAACTACGATTGATGAGAGAGGACAATAAAAGAACTGGAATTAAGAAGACAGAAGATAATGATTGACATTGCATTTAAATTTTTGAAGATCAAGTTTGTCAGGAAAGAAGGGATCCGGCAGAGAGTGCCACAGGCAACTAGTGCGAGAAAAGAAACTGCTAACATAGAACTTTCGGTTACATCTAGCATATTTAAATGTAAATTGAAGAGACTTCGACGCCAATTTAGTACTGGGCTTAAATTAATTAAGTCTATGCACGATAGAGTAGAACTAATTCTGAACAAATAGCCTGAAAATGCTTATAGAACAGCAACAGATTAGCTACGTTACGGCGATGGGAAAGGGACTGAAACCGAGATGCCAGGTCAGGACCAATAATATTTATGATTCTCGTCTGGATTTCTAAATAAATATCCGAAGCACCGGACCATATGGGGCAGCAATATTATAAGACAATAAAACAACTGTATTTAAGAAGACAGAAGATAACGAGCAGACATCAAATGACATAATCACAGCCGAAAACTTCAGTCAGACCCCAGCTGCGTACACACGGCTTACTACAAAGAGAGATTGACTTTCGTAAGGCATTTTCTAAGCCACTTTTATTTTTCTTAACTTGTTACTGTTTCGGCAATATATTTAACAAGGTCAAACGCTTCAAAGAAATATTTACTCATAAACAGTTGTATGTTGCATGCTCAAGAATAAGAAATTCTAAGAATTTATTTTTGTCTGAAAAAGAAATAATATTTTAAAGAATATTGTTTAACATGAATTCGTATAAATTTAAATTGAATTTGAGAAATTATTAAACCACAAAGTAGTCATTTTGTCAAAGTATTTTTCCAAACAAACCTGCTTATTCAAATTTTATGGATTGGTTTGCGAAATTGAATGAAACGAAGAGCTTGTAAATCTCGACCAAAAATGTTAGCGCGGTAACTTCAACAATATTTAAATATTGTGAGGATTTCAAAACGAGGCAGCGTGTTGCCAAAAAATTCAAAAAAGACAGATGTAGCAGCGTAGCTTAGCTGTATTTGTTCTTGTTTATTTTTCAGTATTTTGGCAAATATGAATAGAAAGGCGTACAAATAACAACAACGTCAACAGGATGATGGTTCGTGGTGGGGAGACGTTTGCTTCTATTATTTGCAATGAACTGAATGGGCGTGAATAAATCCATACATTACGGAGATGATGTTAATAAAATTCATGAGAATAGAAAAGTAAGATTCAACGGCAATGAAGAAAATGTCTAGTTGAATGTACACATCAACTATGTGCCGTGTCCCGTCAGGGTGTTGGCGATGATGACTCTCCACGACTTCCTGTCCGTCGTAGTTCTTAATAAATGTTATTTATTTGTAATTTCTCCTAAACATAATCCATTTACCGAAGCTCATTTAATACTCGGTATTTACCTTGAGCGAGTGGAATGTTGCACAATGCCGGTTTAACTTGGCTTGGTCAGAGCCCCGTAGGCCCCGGCAAAAAATCCCCGTAGACCCCGTAATAACGGAGCCGGGTTTGTCTACCTCTACAGACGAGACTCTGCTCTTCCGCATAGCCATGTCTGGACTCCTTTCTTTCGGATGGACGAGAGTTCGACAAACACTAAGAGCTTAGCGCGCGACTTATACCTAATGCTTACTTATTAGTTAGCTCATTCAGTGATCTCTGTGCAGTTTTCGCCCGCTCCTCTTGGATTCAATCTGTCCTGTCAATATCTGATTTTATGATCGCTATGATCAGAGGGGTGTAAGGTGAATCTTGCAGTATATCGAATATAATTATTTATGTATTTTATCAGGAAAACTATTCCTTAAGGGGCATGTGAATTCCTAAATAATATTTGTTCTTTATAATTTGGATACTGCAGGTGAGTTATCGTTGTTGACAATGAATTTAGCAGTTTAAAGGAGGCTACGCATGACGGACATGCTACAGAAGGCGCCGCTCGAAATTATAACAGAATCAGCGGCACTCCGTTGCAGTTTCATAACTGGATTATGAAAATCTCATTCAAAATGTGCAGCAGAGGAACGTTATGGAATCAAATGTGTGGGTCACTTCCTGCAAGTTAAGATCAGGTTATACAATATCACGCCATCGGAACTTTCTTCTACCTTGATTTCTCCAATTAAACCGTGCAAGGGAGCAGGGTTTGCTGAAGCTAGAAGCTTTCCGTCCTGAACCTGCAAGTTGGTGGCAAATTTAGTCCTCAACGTCATTACCATAAATGAACAGATCAGAGATAAAGCAGACGACATTATCTGATATATATATATATATGTTAGGATACTACATCGAAAATATGTCAAAATTGCTACACAGCTGTAGTCGTGTTTCGATGCATATCAATGCATCTCATCAGGTGTTTGTAAAACACTGTCGAGTGAACGATTTATTTAGATTTAAAAGCAAAATACAACCTCTTTTTACTAAAAAAAGGTGGGGTCATAATGTTTGTAGACTTTACTCAGATCAACCAATCGAATATGACCTCCGTTAAATTTAAACTAAGCGAAAAAGCAATAGTTAAGAATTTATTTTTCATAAATTGATCATGACCCGAAGATTGGCAGTTAGTGGCACTACAGACGTTAAAAAGGAGCGGATGTAAATGGATACATATCATGCATAGCAGAAAATGTAAATTCCTAAGAGGTAATTGAAGAAAATTCTAAACAAGTCATATGCTTTGTAAGTTTCCTAAATAATTGTTGTTTTATAGTTGGTAAATAAATAGCTTCTTTAAGAAACCAGTAAATAATTTAAATGTATAGAATTACTTGGTAAATTAATATGCAGCTGTTGACTAAAGATTCTTTATATAAGATGTTAATAACAATAACCAATCAATGCAAAATGTCTAACATACCAACCAAATACCAATACATCCGTACAAGATTTTACTAATACTACCAGTAGATTAATACTAAATTATATTAAATCTATATATATATATATATATATATATATATATATATATATATATATATATATATATATATATATATATGATAGAAATTATTAGGAGGATTTGATAAATATAACTGAGTAATTCATCGAGTCTGAAACCTCAACAGAATGCAGAAAGAACTGGACAGCCGTTTCCACAAACTACTATCACCAAGCCGCGCCAACTGGAGCATTAGAAGCCGGACGTCCAGTGCTTTCTGCATTCTGTTGAAGTTTTAGACTCGTTGAATTACTTAATTATATTTATCAAATCCTCCTAATAATTTCATTGATTGAACCGGCTTCTAATGCTCCAGGGGGCACAGTCTTATGGTGAGAGTGAATCTCAGATGAGTTCTACCACGGAATTTGTGAATGAGCGGCGCTATATTGAGTCTGATTTGGTACCTCTTCGTCACCGAGGCCCGTAGAACAATTGGTATGGTGTTCGCTTGACAACCTAACTTTCAATTCTCGGTAGTGGATGCTCACTGCTGATGAGTCCCAATTATAGGACGAAACGGCCGTCCAGTGCTTTCTGCATTCTGTTGAGGTTTCAGATTCAATGAATTACTTAATTATATATATATATATATATATATATATATATATATATATATATATATATATATATATATATATATAACAAGCTTGTATGTGGAGACCATAATAAGAAGCTCTCGTCTATTCCACCGAGAACCATCGGGAAAAAGTTCGTTTCAAAATAGTAGCCATCAACGATATTAACGCACTCTGGCTTCTGGCGTTAGGTTACATCCATATAAAATAAGTTAGAATTTTCAATTCTCTATGCCGTGCGCCGATAGCTTAGGTGCAGGATCGGTAGGGTTTTAAACAACCGGATATCTAGCCACAGTGATGAGCTGTGATACAGCAAAACAGGTCTGAATGTGGATGACCATAATATATATATATTACGGTCTAAAATAACATAATGTTCTATCGCGCACGAAATGACCTGATTTTACAGTGTATAACCTTTTTTAGCACGAACATGACTTGGCAAAGAATGGCTTGATTAGCAGTAATTACTTCCCTCTCTATTTAAATCGCAAAAAATTTACCGAGGTTTCCTGATCTTGACAATGCTAGTGAGCAGTACAGCGCCATTAGTCAATGTTGCGTGGGCGTCATCGACGTAAATGAATCTTGCAGAAAGGCGAATAATCCCGGTTGGAGAAACTGCGTGTTGTGAGGACAACGGCCGTCGTTGGGAAAAAAAGTAGAATTATCGTTAATCATTTCGATGATCTAATGAGATATTTTAAAATACGCGTCTGAATACAAGAGAACAAATTTGCCATCTCGCAAGCACGTTTTACGCACACGTGTGTGAATACTGGAAACAAACCAACAGAGAGTGCGAACTACATGCGAATGCTTGCCTGTATTCCTATCGACGTAATTGTGTGCATATCAGTAAAAATTATTTAGTTTTATTTTTCAATGGTCTATTTTAAATCTTATTTGTCTCACCGTGTGGCGTACGCAGGTATCCA
>OZ038509.1:68420410-68430410 GCA_964036315.1 Acanthosepion esculentum | reverse complement strand
ATTTTTAGGCATTTAAAACAACATGCCTGGTCGCATACACAATTGCGGAAAATCCTCGTGGAAAACACAACTATACTTAAACATGAAAACAATAAACAAAAACTAAAAGTTCTTGAAGCTATATACATAAAACAGTTGAGACCTAACCTGAACAAAATAAACTATGAAATCTCCGCAAATATCCTATAATTAGTAACAGAAGCCATTGGTTCATACCAACGGCTTTCCATACTCAATACTCATCGGATTCACTCTCTCGTGGTCATGTGTGACGTCATGAGCTGTGGTGCGATTTTCGCTTTCAGCGTCTTATATGCACGTGTTTATCGTTGCTTGGAAATCATCCATGTAAACAAAAACAGACTATCATCAATTTCTTGTTCGTGTATTGCTTAATATATTGTGTAATTGTCATCTTTGATAATGGCTTATGTAAGCCGAAAGCTTAGATTGGATTAAAAAATATGTATCAATATTGTGATTTTCTTTCTTCGTTTAATGATAATGTTATTAAGCTTATCAGACGATATGAAAAGAACTTACATAAAATATACAGACAACACTTATCTATATTATTTAATGAAACATGTATGAATGAAAAAATGCTGCCTAAATACACACAATATATATATATATATATATGTGTGTGTGTGTGTGTGTGTGTTATATTTTGGCAGCAAGAATCATGTTAAAATTCGCTACACAATGGCAATTATGTTTCAATTCAACACTACAATGTGTCTCCTCGGGCGGGCGATGTTAAACTACTGCCGCGGACACACATTTGTACAGTTGAAACATAATTGTAATTGTGTAGCGATTTTTAAGAGTTTTTTTTTTGTTTTGTTTTAATATCCTAAAATCAATAATGTGTTGCTATCTGTCTATATTTCTCAGATAAGGTATTATGAACATTATTTACATTATTCGGACTATTGTCCTCATCTTTGTCGCCATATTTGTTACAACGTTTCGGCCGCTGTACACTCCGGCCTTCTTCAGGTGGTTGGAATGTCGAACTGAATCCTTTATTTCGCTCACTGGGGTAGACTGTTCTAGTTCCACGTGCCGTGGATGTCAGTTATCAGTTATCTGCTGTTAATTTTTCCCTCTGAAAGTTCTCCACTGCCTTAGCCGGGTATTGAACTCACACTCTTTGGGTCCTGTCACTGGATCTAACCAACGCCTTTATCCACTCTGCCATGTGTCCTTGTTCTTATTTTTTTGTTTCGTTGGTTAGATGAGTATTTCTATTGTGTTTGGAAGCTTTGGTGTTTAATTCTTTGATAATTTTAAGTAGATAATTCCTATTGAGTAAGTAAATGAATATTTGTTCTTTTGTTTTTTTTGTCATCCCCATTTTCAGAACAGATACTTTTTATGAGCTAACACCGGCTACAGATTATTGAATTTTTAGGTTTGGTAGGCCGGCAGCTGTTAAAATCTACGTACTAATGACAACGACCATGTATAGGTTTAGTATGGTTTCTTTTGTTTTACGGTATGACGACCTCAATGGGTTATTTAATGCCGACAAGATTTTTTAGGATAGGTACATATGAATGGAATATGTATTTTTTGTAAGAAATCAATCAGTTTGAAGATCAGTTTTTATTGACGTTACCTTAGCAAATGGGTGATTATTGTATTCTACCTGATGTTAAGTGTGTATATAGATTTTGGTGCTGTCGGCAGGGGTCAAGTGGGTTGTCACTAAATATATTTTTAATTGTGTGGTTGAGGTTTTATGTACTGGAATTTTATTAAGTATAATACTAAAGAGTTTTTGGATATTGTAAACGAAATCAAAACCCATGCTGAAATTTTCTTTTAATATTGTAGGTTAGAAGAGTATTTCTGTGTGATTGGAAGCCTTAGTGAGTAAAATTCTTTGATACATTTAAGTAGATAATTCATATCGAGAAAGTAACTGAATAGTTGTCCTACGTGATTTTTGTATCCTACATTGTCAGTTTAGATTTGTTTTATGCGTAATAAATGGTTAGATTATTGAATAGTTTAGGTTGGTAGTATGGCAGCTGTTAAAATTAGGTAGCAATGACAACGACCATGTATACGTTTAGTTTGGTTTACTTTGTTTTACGGCTTATAAACCTCAATAGATTATTTAATGCCGACAAGATTTTTAGGATAGCTTCGAATGTATTCTTTGTAAGATCAGTTTGTGGCTCAGGTTTCAATGACATATATTTGTATACAGGTTTTTTTTTAGATTCAAATCTATTGTTGTTAATAGTTTTTTCAAGCATTTATTGCTGGTAATTTTACTATGAAAAGTTATTTTTTATACGTAAATTATTAAAGGTTATTGTTTTTAGATCTGTAGGGTAGAAGCTGTTAAACTTTATGTAGCAACGATCATATATATGTTTACAGCGCATAAAGATATGGTTGATGTTTAGACCTACCAATACCTCTAAAATCGAAATAACTGAATATTCCATTGAGAATTTGTGGTGCTGTTAAATTTGTTGATGTATTGTTCAAAATAATGGAAAGTGTATGTATCCATATAAAGAAGATATGTATCTGTGTTAGTAGAGAGGTTCTAGATAGTATCAACTTATTCCATAAATATGTTTGGATACCTGATGGGAGGGTCATTTTAGTTCCCATAGCTGTGCTTCTGACATAAAGAAAATGGCGGCCGTTGAATTGGAAATTTTTATGGGTGAGTTTGAATTTCTAAGATCTGGTGGATGTCTTGAACTTTCTGGTCCTGAAAACAATTGGTTCGAAAGAAATTCCTCCTGATGTGCGACGCTGGCGCGTAGAGATGCCACGGCTATAATCTCAAAGTGTTAATGGTTTGGAAATCTATCTATTTTTTGTAAAATTTGTAAGAAATGCATTATATCTTTGATATAGCTATGAATTGTGGCTAGACAAGTTTCGAGGTCAATGAAATCTGAGATGGACTATGTCAGAGTTCTGATTCCCGAAATTATCGGTCGATTCCCTGAACTAACCACATGACGAGACCTTGGCGGTTGAAACCGCAATAGTGTTCTGGTCGGCATCCATATCCTTTTAAAATAGGGTGGTAACTATTTAAAATTAAAATAGTGGATAACGGCTCAGATTGTGGAATCGGAGAGCCGAGTTCGAATTCCAGTCGAATCCATTACATTCCCTTACGTGCTAATATCCTTGGGAAAGGTGTGAATCCTCATCTTCTCCCGCCCAGCTGTGTCTAAAATGCAGGACAGACAGGGTTCTATAGCTTTGGATAGCAACTGGTCTACCGCAGAAAGAAATTGCAACCTACTGCAGGAAAAAAACTGCCTCGTCAGTTATGTATCGAAAGATTCATAATCGCCTCACGCATGGCACATAGTTGACTGATATATATATATATATATATATATATATATATATATATATATATATATATATATATATATATATATATATATATATATATATATATATTAGGCTGGTGCAAAAATAATGTTGTTTTCTCACATATGTTACTTATGTAAATAACGCCATTATTTTTGCACCAACCTAATATATATATATATATATATATATATATATATATATATATATATATATATATATATATATATATATATATATATATATATACAATATATATATATATATATATATATATATATATATATATATATGCACATTCCATTAAAAACGACTGACAATGTGCTTTTATTTAGTTTTCTTATACAATTTCTCATGCGATCTAATAATGTTTTTCTTTTCAGATGATAAATTATATAAAAACTATCCAAATGTGCTTTCGGCTATACATTTAGCCATTCTCAAGGATTTATAAAACATACATATAACAAACTATTTCTAATTCTAACAGTTAAAATATAATTCTTGAAAATGGCTGAATGTATAGCCGAAAGCGCTGGGATAAAAAGAACATTCGGACAGTTTTTATGTAATTTATCATCCGAAAGGTAAAACATTATTCGATTGCATGAGAAATTGTATAAAAAACTAAATAAAAGCACCTTGTCAGTCATTTTTAATGAAATGTGCTTATGAAAGAAGGATTGCTGCCTAAATAAACAAATATATATATATATATATATATATATATATATATATATATATATATATATATATATATATATATGCTTGTGTGTGTGCGTGTATGCAAAAATGCAGATAGAGTATATCTGTAAAATGAAAATAGGAATAAAGAGTAAAAGAAAACATCGTTTCGTCCTCTTAGAAACTTTATCATAGCAATGTGCACATTTGCTGTGAATATGTCGGTTAAGGTAAGTTTACATTTTGTCTTTACACACACAAACACACACACACACACACACACACACACACACACACACACACACACACACACACACACACACACACACACATATATATATATATATATATATATATATATATATATATATATATATATATACATATATATATATTTCTTTTTCGTTAGGTTCGGGTTATTCATCAGGTCCCCGGTCGATGTTCTTATCTAGAGACCGCATCTATAACACCAGACTAGACTCTTACGTACTATTTCATGGTGGTACAACATATTTCAAGAAAATCTATACTCACTGATTTTTGTAGCCATATTGATTGCCTGGGTGGGAAATAAATTATTTGCTTACGTAAGAGAATATAAGTCCTGGACAAGGCAGTATTACATTGTATTTTTCCTTTCTTTCAATAATGGTCGAAGAATTCAGACCCCTTGACAAACGTCATCCATAAAGCGCTTCTCTTGATCGTGTTCTGCGCATGCTCCAATTACGATGTTCAGGGAGTAAAATATTATTTATGACATTTTAATGAAATAACTTTCCTTTGCCGCCTCAGCAATAAAACATTTCTCTCTTCATACACACAACAGAGACGTTAATAACATCATTTACTTTCACTTATCTGTGCAGATTCCACCCTTATCACTCTCTCTCTCTCTCTCTCTCTACATATATATATATATATGTATGTATATATATATATATATATATATATATATATATATATATATACACCGCATATATTTGCGTATCATTCGACGATTACACATCTAATTATGAAGTTCATTTAAGCTATGCATTTACTGTAATCAAATTAGCTTCAGAATTAAGTATTCAATGGTCGTATCATGCACGAGTAAATACGGCATATATATATATATATATATATATATATATATATATATATATATATATATATATATATATGACAAACTGGAAATATTTTTGTGGATGTTTCGTCTGTTAGAATTTCATCGGACTGAGATTTGCTGACGTCGACACATATTTTTCCAAGAACTGTTTTTTGATATATAAAATTATACTAAATTATATATCGTTATTTCTCATCTATCTCTATCTCTCTTTCTCTCTCAATATATATATATATATATATATATATATATATGTATATATATATGTATATATAGGTATATATATATATATATATATATATATATATATATATATATATATATATATATATATATATATATATATATATATATATATATATATATATATATTGCATACGTACATATATATATAAAAACAATACGTTAGATTTAGTTGTGTAACTCTACCGAGTGAAGATAGCTCTGACTGACACCAAATTAGTTGTGTTTCAATCCTGGCTTGAGGCATTCGGAAGTCTAGTCGCACTGAGGATCTGTGATACAGCGAAACAGTACTGTCTGTGAATGACATATATATATAAATATATACTTTATTAATGATAATAAAAATTATAAGAACACAAGAAAAATTAAATAAAATCTAAATCGTTGTAAATTGTCAGTCATTTTTAATGAAAATTATATACATACATACATACATATATATATATATATATATATATATATATATATATATATATATATATATATATATATATATATATATAAATAAAAAGTAAGAACAGTAAGATATATAATTTGCTGTTCTTATAGATATTTTTTATTTTTACACAATAGGGCTCAATGTAAATTTACAGAGCATTACTATTATAAATTAACTGATTTAAAATATTTTTTTTACCGCTACACAGTAATAACCATGATTCAAAAATCGAAGCTAAACGCTTCGAATTTAATTTTGTTATTAAATTAAAGATATTATTAAATTTACAGTTTTAAAGTCACAGCAAAGATTCATAATTGAGTGTATCCAGGGATACAGAAAAATCCATTCATCTAGACAAGGGGTCTAGATGAATGGATTTGTCTAGATGAATGGATTTAAAACTGTAAATTTAAAAAAATAAGTTACTCCAAAATTCGCATGACGTGGAAATGGAACTAATGTCTTTAATTTAATAACAAAATTTAATTCGAAGCTTTTAACTTCCATTTTTGAAACATGGTTATTAAAGTGTAGCAAAAAACATATTTTAAATCAGTTAATATATATATATACGATTGCACTAGCATGAAACAGACTGTCGCCTCTAAGTGCTGACTTCCATGTCCACTTTTATATTTACACACGCTCTATCTCTGATATTGAGCACTTTACCCCATAAATATAGCACACTTTAAGACTATATTTCTGCATATATATATATATATATATATATATATATATATATATAATGTTTGGTATAATATGTATGTATGTATAAAAGCACAAGCCCTGACTACTGGAAATTATACCAAGAAACTTCGATGTCAAGATAAAAGTAATCTTTAATTAATTAATGCTTAATATTTTAATATTATTTTAATATTTTTAATATTGAGCAATAAATATAAAACATCTGGTGTTTCGTAAATCTTAAAACTGATTTATATATACATACATTTATATATATATATATATATATATATATATATATATATATATATATATATATATAAACACACACAAATATATATATATGCACACACACACACAAAAGGGGATTTCTTCCCAAACACATACAGACAGACACACACACACACACATATATATATATATATATATATATATATATATATATATATATATATATATATATAATATCTGGATAAAATGAATGAAACAAAATTGGGTGTTTTATACGTGGCCTCTCATTATGCTATATATATATATATATATATATATATATAAAAGCCGGAGTGAATTGTATTTCTAAATCTATTCTAATGTCGTTTGTAGCTTCTCGTTTATTTATACAGGGTGCAGCAGAAAACTTTGCACATATGTCTACACAGAAATCTCTCCTTCATAATGCTAAGACATTAGCTAGGTAAAGATCCCATTTCGATTATGTTGGGAAGTACTTCAGGGATTTTTTCATGCTACACTCTGTATATCCATTTTTCCTGATATTGTGAAACTGTTTACCCTCCTTTCGATGAGTGGAAAGCAGAAGTGATACGAAACCAATTCCACTGCCATTTTTGCTGTTGTAAATGACTTCTTGTATCAAGTTTATCGCTAGTAAATCCTGATAAGTGGCTAAAAATTTGCGTACTGAAAAAAAAAAAAACACCCGAAAATACGGTATCACAATTTTAAGAAAATAATGAAAACCATCATTACATATGTAAACGTGAGCTCGTGTGTGGTGCGCGGGTCGACTTGTGCACATATTTGAGAAAATTTACAATTTTTTCACAAGCTTATCAAAGGATGTTCTTATAGTCTAACGGGACTCGGCGCGAAAAAATGGAGCTAGTGAAGCGAGTTCAAATTCCGTGCTCGTCCATTTCGTTTACACAAATGCCTTCGTGAAAACCATGTCTCTGTTTCTTCTTCCCTCAGGTAGTAAACCAGGCTCTCAAGATTTGGTCCGCCCGGAGTATGATGATAAACTACATCCGCGTCCAGGGTAAGACGATAAACTACGTCCAGCAGCAAGGCTTCTGATCAGGAGGTTTTGAGGACCGCGGAACCACCTTTTAATTGCAGATGTTTTCAGGTCGAGTGGCAATACCTGTTAGGGCCCCAGCTATGGACAAATAGTCAACCCCCAAACTGGGGTGAAAACACTATGAAAGTGTAAAAATAGATTTTAATACCAGAAATCTTTTTTTTAAAATTATTATTGCCAGGAATACATTTTTGAAGAAAAAAATATTACCAAAAATAGATTTATGGAGAAATAGAGTATTACCAGTGTTATGGTCCAAGTTCCTTGTACCACGGTGATGGTCCAAGGTAGAACCAATGAAGAATAACTCGAACACAGGGATGGAATAACACAGATATATTACAAACAGAAATATGTACAAAGAAGTAGAAGTATTAGTAATGACTATCAGATTTGGTTAGAGTGAACTATGTTGTCTCGACAAGTATCACTATTCCAGTGTATTACAGTAATCGTCTGACGCGACTCTGTCTCTGACTCTGACTCTGACTCTGACCCGAACAGAATTCTGACCTGAACTGCTGCTCCCCCTTGAGGCGCAGTATTTATAATGTCCGGAATAGTCCATTATTATTATGTGTAAGTTTCCATAACAACCAGCAATAAAAAAACTTGTCGGCATTAAATAACCCATTGAGGTTGATATGCCGTAAAACAAAACAAAACAAAACAAAATATACCAAACCAAACTATCGCTGTGAATCTATTTCAAATGTTTGTTGGCATTAAATGACCCACTGATGTTGATATGCCATCAAACAAAACAAAATAAACTAACTCTCCAGACTTGGCGGTAACCAACCTAAAAGAAAACGAAAACTGTATCCCACATCATGGCGCTAGCAAAGAGATAATAACTCTACATTATTCCCAAGAATCTATGGCAAATGCCAGATAAGAAAGACAAGTAGTTAATGAAGTCATAACCACTGACATTCTAAATATCATGACTAAAAATAAACTGGATATTTCAGTTTTGACATGCTATTTAAAATTCTGTTTTAATATGGTCTATTCAGATGTAGACCTTTCAAAAGGCTTTTTTTTAATGAATTCATTCTGATTATTTTTCATTTTTTTTGCTTGATGACTAGAATTATTTTAATCATCCAAGCGTAGGATGTAGAATGCATCGGTGTTGAAATATTGGGTCAGATTTATAAATCTATTGAGGAAAGACAGTTTCACTTGATCATTACGTCCTAAATCGTGGATGTGTATTTGCATTAGAAAAACGACTTCTGGCATTCGTGAAAAATAGCGAGACATTATCTGGCACATCGTAGTGAAATAAATAGTCTTATTTAGTAAGAATGACGTTGAAAAAAAGACTTGAGTGACGAACATTGTTTGACTCCAGTTTTCCAAGTAAACATATAGTAATGGAAATATTAGCCCTTTCCCTACAAGGAAAGAGTTGATATGCATTCACTGAGCAGCCACTACTTCACCGGTTAAAATTCTTTTTTTTTTGTGATGTCAACGAACACTCATTGTCCCTTTCGTAATGCTCGTTGTAGTAGAGACTTTGTAATCGCAGATACAACTATAGTAACGCCGTTGAACAATGCTGGTGTCAAACACCTTCGAACTAATAGTACTTGCTCGCTCGAATAGTAGCCACCGAATAGTGATCCGTATAGTAATCAGAGTATTGATCCGTATAGATAACACGCTCTCTTCCGGAAACTGTAACTAACATCTGCTCAGCATAGTTGCAGTATGAACCACAGGTGGGCTCTGTGGGTTTTGAGCAAACGCAAAATGTGCCTGAGCGAGCGTCTGCAATAGGGATTGGCTAGCCGCCTTGGTAGACGGGTATCCTCGAATACGAGAGGCCAGCAACTATTACACACACACACACACACACACACACACATATATATATATATATATATATATATATATATATATATATATATATATGTGTGTGTGTGTGTGTGTGTGTGTATGTATACACAAATGCACACGCACACGGAGACCTACTAAACTCCATAAGCAAATACATGTTAACAATACAAAAAAATGTCTAAAAAAAAAGAAGCATTATTAATAAAAAATGAAAAAGCCAACTCTCAATAATTTCAACTATGAACATGGCCGCAATATGCTGACCGTTTTTAGAAAATAAAATATTCCTATA
>OZ038509.1:68397910-68417910 GCA_964036315.1 Acanthosepion esculentum | reverse complement strand
TGGCGCACGGCCGGGATGAAGGTGAATTTTAGCGTGTTTATTTTTAGATTTAGATAAACACACAGTGACTGACAGTGACTCAATTCTGCCGAAGAGTCGTGCAATATTAGCTTATTAGCTTAAATAGTCACTGTTTACAAACTCACACCTCAAACCAAAGAGCTCAACCGAAATTATATAAATATATATATATATTTATAGCTGAATAAAATTATAGATAGATAGATAGAGATAGATAGATAGATAGATAGATAAGATAGACAGTTACATGGATAAATAATAACTGAGGTATATAGAAAGACAATAACCTACTGATATATATATATATATATATATATGTAGCGAGAGAGAGAGAGATAGATAGATATATATTGATAGAGAAAGAGAGAGAAAGAGAGAGAGAGATGAATTAATTTGTGATATGTCACAAAGATTAATTAGACTCCAACAATTATTTGATTTTTTCAAGAATTTCAATTGTGTTCTTCAAATCTTTATTTCTCCTAAATTTCCTGGTATTTTTACAAATTTCTCTAATGTAGACTATTTTTACACTTTTGGGATGTTCTAGATAGATAGATAGATAGATAGATATGAAGTCAATTACATATATATATATATATATATATATATATATATATATATATATATAGATAGATAGATAGATAGATAGATAGATAGATAATATTCATTTATATGAATAAAATATTTTTTCTGGGAATGTTTTTATCCAGCTATATTTGAATACAGAATTTAGCTGAAAGGGGGGATCATGCCATAGAATGCCAGCGAAAAAAATTTGGATGACTGAATAATGATGCTTTGAAATGATATGAATAAAAGATTTCCCCAAATAAATGCTAGAAATGTTTTCATTATTCTAATCTGATGTAATATAGAATTTAGAAAAAATACTTTGATCAGGGAATACGGATGGGCTGAAATTGGATGCATCAATTAATTCAGTGAAAATATATTAGGTTGGTGCAAAAATAATGTCGTTTTATATATATAAGTTGAACGTCAAAAAACGACATTATTTTTGCACCAACCTAATAGTTGTATCTCACGTCACTATATTTAACCTAATAAAGAGACATCTATGCTATAGGAGGTGTTTATCGTGTTTTATATATCATCTGCATTCAGGGCGTGGGCAGTCATTTCTCGTCCAAAATTGTTTTATTGCTTTCAACCTCTTGAATCATATCTGTACTTTCGTGTTCCCATTTTTTCATCTCTTCCCACCCACTCAAGTAGACCGCATGCTGTTTCCCGCTGCTACGTCCTGACTTGCCTCATTATGTCGTCTAGTTATCTGCAACTCTTTCTGCTTCTATGCCTCTGTCTCTTTGGAGTTCCGCTTTTCATGAAGAATTCCTTATTGTTCACATATTCTGACGTCAGAATCGTCAAAATCTAGCCGTAGTACCATTTCGCTTCAATTCTCTTAGTAATCCGAGAAGAAATTGTGCCAAATGCAACGACATAAAAGACATTAGATATCAAATTATCTACCTACAATAATTCGCTGAAAAAAGAACATACCATAATGAAAAAAAAGCCCGAAAATTTGATAAAAACTAAACTTTATCCTCAAAATGTTTCAGTTATTATTAAATTGAAAATTATTTTTTTTAATTATTTTATTAATTTTTTTAATCCTTTTCAGAACGTTCAAAATTTTACGCTAAAAATCTTGTCTTTTTTTGCGTCAGTGGGTGAGCCAAAAATTACTATTAAGAAATTTGGCGCTTTTTCTAGAGTAACACGTTTAATTTTCAAAACTATAAATGAAATGTCAATCGTTATCTTCTGCCTTCTTAAATCCAGTTCTTTTATTGTCCTCTCTCATTAATAGTAGTTTTTCTCATATTCTCTAACACTCAGTAACCCCTTGCATCCTAGTGGCTTTATTGCCTTTGATCTTCCAAAATTTAAATGCAATGTCAATCGTTATCTTCTATCTTCTTAATTCCAGTTATTTTATTGTCCTCTCTCATTAATAATAGTTTTTCTCATATTCTCTAACACTCAGTAACCCTTGCATCCTAGTGGCTTTATTGCCTTTGATCTTCAAAAATTTAAATGCAATGTCAATCGTTATCTTCTGTCTTCTTAATTCCAGTTCTTTTATTGTCCTCTCTCATTAATAGTAGTTTTTCTCATATTCTCTAACACTCAGTAACCCTTGCATCCTAGTGGCTTTATTGCCTTTGATCTTCAAAAATTTAAATGCAATGTCAATCCTTATCTTCTGTCTTCTTAATTCCAGTTCTTTTATTGTCCTCTCTCATTAATAGTAGTTTTTCTCATATTCTCTAACACTCAGTAACCCTTGCATCCTAGTGGCTTTATTGCCTTTGATCTTCAAAAATTTAAATGCAATGTCAATCGTTATCTTCTGTCTTCTTAATTCCAGTTCTTTTATTGTCCTCTCTCATTAATAGTAGTTTTTCTCATATTCTCTAACACTCAGTAACCCTTGCATCCTAGTGGCTTTATTGCCTTTGATCTTCAAAAATTTAAATGCAATGTCAATCGTTATCTTCTGTCTTCTTAATTCCAGTTCTTTTATTGTCCTATCTCATTAATAGTAGTTTTTCTCATATTCTCTAACACTCAGTAACCCCTTGCATCCTAGTGGCTTTAGTGCCTTTGATCTTCAAAATTTAAATGCAATATCAATCGTTATCTTCTGTCTTCTTAATTCCAGTTCTTTTATTGTCCTCTCTCCCTCCCTCTTTCTCTCTCCCCCTCTCCCCCTCTCTCTCTAATAATGTTTTCCTCTTTTTCACATTCTTCATATTCATATTCATATACTCAGTAACACTTATGTCTTAGTGGTTTTATTGCCTTGCTTGTGGGGGGTGAGAATGATAATGAAATATTCTATGCTAATACGCCCCCACTATGAAGCCTAGCATAGAAAAGAAACGTGATATGGTGGCCGTTAAAGAAAAAACTGTAAGGCTTCATTAGCAGCAACAGAAACGGCTATAGGAAACAGAAGCAGTAGGCAGGTTAGGATTAAAAACTCCATGTTCATCACTTAAATTTGTCCTTCGCGGCTCGTAGATTAAAGCATTTGTTCATGAATTTGATGCTATCGATTTAGTGTGAGCACTGCGAAATGAAGGGAAGTAGATTCATGTCTTTTTTTGTATTCTCATGTCAGAGCACACTGATCTGAATCAATAAATATTTGGGGGAAATTTGGGAAAAGTTTTTTGGTTTGGGTTGGTTTGTTTTGTTTTACGGCATATCAAACTCAATGTGATATTTAATGCTGATAAAAATTTTATTGCTGGTAATATTTTTTTTTTCAAAAATGTATAGATGGTAATTTTTTTTCAAAATATATTGTTGGTATTTTTTTATAAATGTATAGCTGGTAATATTTTTTTTTCCAAAATATATTGCTGGTAAAATGTTTTTTTTTTTTTTTTTTAAATGTATTACTAGTAATAATTTTTTTCTTCAAAAATGTATTGCTTGTAATAATGTTTTACAAAGTATTTCTGGTATTAAAACCTATTTTTACACATTCATCGTGTTTTGACCCCAATTTAGGGGGTAACTATTTGCCCAAAGATGGGACCCTAATAGGTGCTACCACACCGTGTCAGGGTGGACCTGGGAACACCAGCCATTAAGGCGTGTATCTGGGGGTAATTTGTACATATTTTGGACAATGTCTGTGCGATTTTTCCAAGTACTTAAACAAATACAGCATGAATTAATTAGCAGTTCACTTTTCTTAGTGTTCTTTGTCAAATCTTAAAATAGGGGTAACAGCCTTTTACTATTTCTGACTACACAAGTCGTCATCTGGAAGTGTCTTTTAACTACGGGATCACTCAGCCAGTCTGATCCTGATACATCAGTAAGGGAAGATTTTGATATGATAAGTTCCCGTACGATCAGCGAAGTTAAGCAATATCGAGACTGGACAGTATCTAGATGAGTGGTCACTTGGGTATACCAATTCCTTTAAGCTTGGATGCACGGCTGGTGTATTGTATAATGGCTCGGAATTATTAATCAAGCACGCGAGATCCAATTCCAGTTGGATTAAGCATATTCACTTATGCGCAAATGCCCGTGGGAAAGATATGAATCCACCTCATCTCCCCCCAGATATGGGTTAATTAGTATGACTTATACCACTAAATCATTAGTATCTCCCTTAAAATTCTTAAAATCTAAAAAAAAAAATGTGTCTTTAAATAACCTACAAAGGGTTGATAAAAGAATCAATCAAACAATACAGTTATTGATTATGGCAATTTCTCTCGGTTATTGCAGTAGATGACAAAAAAAATTTCCCACAACTTGGTTCTAAGGATCCAGAAGACTCTATCGCTGGAGATTAAATAAAGTGTTAATATCGAAAATCCCAGAAACTAACGTGAATCAACCGAATGTTTGGGATTATGGCACCTAAGTACAGGACAATATTTACCAGGTGAAACAGTAAAATTGTCCAAATCGTCTAATTGTAAGCGATAATTGTACATCCCATAAAATGTTTAATATCTAAAAACTCTAAATTAATTGAGTTTCTTTTTTTCAGGCTTTCGGATAAGACGTTTAGCTATCTTGACACCATTTTTCGTAAAAAAATCATTGGAAACGCTTTGTGTTATTCAGCTACAAAAAGAATAAGTTCAAATAGTTTTGTGTCAGCCCCACTATGTTTTCTCAACTGAGCAATGGTGAGAGGAAAAAGATCATTCAGACCTTCAGTAATGTTACGAACATTCGTACTCTGGTTTCCATCTTAAAATTCCATTGCAGAACCATCAAAAGAACGGTGAATAATTTTACAAAAAGAAGGAACAGTCGAGATGGAAACTGGATGAGGAGGTCACAACAGGAAGAGGGGTCATCATTTCAACTAAGAGCTAAAGAGATCAATTAGAAAATAAATTAGAAAACTAAATTTATAAGACGTTTTGTACGTGAGAGAGGAGTTTCAGCAATGACAGTTCAAAAAGCAGTAAAACGTCTTAGTGTGGCTTTGTCTGCTTCTTTTGACGTGTAAATTCTTTGGAGTCTTGTTGAAGGGAAACTTATAAGTAACAGACAGGATTAACTAGATAATCCTTTTACCAAGTGGATTTAGGGAGACAACAACAACACAAATTTTGTTTACTTATTGTCTCTGATTCCGCAACTACGAATAAGGAAAAAAACACACAAACACACTCATGCATGCATACACACACATACACACTCACATTCACAAACACACACTCACATACACACTAACACATACACCCTCACACACGTACACATTCACATATATGCACTTACACACATACACACTCACACACATACATTCACATATGTACACACTCATATATATGCACTTACTCACACACATGGATAACCACTTTACACATACACACTGACACATACACACTCCCACACACATGCACACTCACGCACATACACACTCACACATACGCACACACATATACACACTCACACACATATACACACTCACACATACATGCTCACACACAGATATACACAGTCACACATAAACAAATTGTTGACTTCACAACTGCGAATGAGTTACATATAAATGTTGGAGACATCTTTTTTTTTCTTTGTCGTGTAAGTCTCCAAAATTGAATCAATTTAAAATCTGCAAAGTGTAAGAAAATTTAATCAGTTTTTTTCATATGTTAAGTTCATCATTACAGATTTTGGTTGAATATGGCGCGCACCAAACGTCAGTTTATTTAATTGAAAATCAAGCTAGAGGCATTTATTCATGTGTATCTTTTACCTACCGAATTCACTTTTGGGACTGAAAATATCTCCCCCCTCCCCGCCCCAAAGAAGTTCAAATTGGTTAAATACAAAATTTAAACTCTTTTCTTGCGAATTTTAGTCTAATTGCAGCACTAGATTGGCAGTTAGGTCTCATCATTTTACAGTTGGCATTGCTAGATATAACCATAAGTTATTTGCTAAGAGTTGTTTATCTGGAACTTTTGGTTTGTGAAACTCTGTTTCGGCTTTTTGCTTTCTGGTTAATCTTTGTCTTCAAAAATGTAAATGCAAATCCTTAATTCCGTCTCATAAACCAAAAAATGTTCACTTGATTTTATTGTGCGAGTCCACTGTATTTATGATGAGAATGTTCAGTATTTTCAGCTATACAAGGGATTATATACAGTGAGACTTTCAATTTCTTCAGCAAAACTTGAGTGAATTTCAAGATAAAGTTACAATTCGTGATTTGTTACGATCGGCAATTTCAAAGGAGATCAAGCAGATGTCTTGGTACACCCCGTAAATCGATCCGAGGCCTCGGAGAACCAAAATACGTCTCATGAATCTATGAAAGGATCTTAAACGTTAGGATTAATTAGATAAATACATGTCCAACGTCTTTCCTGATTTTTGTATTGTAACTTAATAAAATAGAATTGTCTTTCTGCTATATACCGTACATATGAACACTAATGGGTACATCCCAATTCTCATAAAGACGGTGGACATTATTTTAAGTGTGTGTGTGTGTGGGGGGGGGGGTAATACGTAATCCACCACTAGCAGTGGTTTACCTAGTTCACGCCGCTGGCGAGTATTGTATTTTGTTAATATTAAAAAGATTACCATTTCCTTTCCAACCTCTGTTTTGGTTATCCTCATTCAGTAATCTTTCCTAGGCTACATCACTTTCAAAATAGCAATACCAAATAAATTTAAAAAAAATTAAATTAACAAACAATCACTCAGTTCATGCAGGAAAGAAAATGGCGTTCAACGGAAGTGAAAAGGTGTAGGTTGGCTGTTTTACAACTTTCTGAAAGTTAAATGAAGTTTTGGGTAGGCCCCCTTCGTCTCCGGGCAACTAATATTTTTACACCCAGTCGGTCAATAATTATATATTACGTAGCAATTCAACAATCTTTATTAAAAATATTCACCATGTTTTATATTATACATCGAATATATCTTCTGTGATATATGCTATCATATCAATTGTCCAGTCACAGTAATAGGACTTTGATGGAAATCACCTAAATCCAGGGGTTTCTAATACCAGTTGCAGGAACTGACTGACTGACTTCCACCACTTCCTATATCTGGCCATACTAGGCTATATAGGACCGAGATATCGGGTCGCATCTTGGTTTTGGTCGGTCTCGAGTTAGTTTCCATTGCATTCGTCTCCGGTTTGTCGCTCTAATAGTCGACATGTTATTTCTGAGACGAAAGACGTGTCCATCCCATCTCTTTGCCCTTCGTGATGGCTTCGATTATATTCTGTTTTAGACAAAATCTTCAGTAGTGTAGCCGTACTAACCAAGCATGAACATTTTTGGGTTGGTGAGGCTTTTTAATCAATAGTTTAAGTGGATAGCCGTTGACCCTTAGGAGGTCATCTGTCATTTAACAGCTTCTGTTTCTTTTCGTGTTGGCTCTGCTGGGGTTCAATTTACACTCCTCACTTGAACAGCGTCTAGTGTGTGTGAGGCAATTTAGTCACTGACCATTCTATCATTAAACAGGTTGTACTGTGTTCCAAGGTTGATGTGCGTATATCCATTGAGCTCTCTATGGAAAATGGTGGTTTAAAAAAAAACAGCGGCTTCTACTGCTATCAATCATTACTCTTCAAGTAAAATTGAATTGAGTTGTATGATCTGCTGGCGTGTTTCGTGTAAAGAAAGACGTCAACATCCCGTTCCTTCCCTACAGTGCGACGATGGTCTGACTGATATCAATTCAGTCGGGTTTGTTTCGATCCCAGCTTGAAGCTATCAGACGTCGAGCCACACTGAAGTGCTGTGATACAGCGAAACAGTCTGTCTACGGATGACTATATATAAATATATATATATATATATCGGGTGTAACAGAAAAATTGCCAAATCGTGTAACAGCAAAATTGGCCAATTGTTAGATTCGAATTTGAACTGTTGTATCTTAGAAATGATTAAAGATATCTTACAGGAACTCACCAAGGTTTGGACTTTACTTTGAGCAATAAACATGCATAATTACTCTCCAAGCTTAACAGAAACATTGTGATAAAATTGATAATAAACGAAAATAACATGTTTATCATTAATTAGTCATTGCTTAGGATGGAAAGTTTATGAAGGATTAAAATTGAATTCACACACGCACTTATATATATATATATATAAATATAGGTAACTATACTCGTGTCGAAAAACCTTCGAATTCTTGATTTAACAATAGCCGAATCAATCACGAAGGGAAAAAAAGGGTTTTAAAAAAGAAAGAGCCAGGAACATGAAAGTCTGTCGAAAATAATTGCACAGATACAGGTTCAAGGCCCAAAGAAAAAACCCCGATACGAGTAAACAACTAACTAAAGAGCTCAATACAAACGTAGAGCAAACCTAGTCAAATCTAATGAGCCAGACAAACCTACCAGCCGACCCTGACGATCTGCCTAAGTGAAACCTTGGTAGGTTTGTCTGGCTCATTAGGTTTGACTATATATATATATATATATATATATATATATATATTACTCTTCAAGTAAAATTGAATTGAGTTCTGTGAGCTGGTGGCGTGTTTCGTATAGAGAAAAACGTTAAAATTCCTTTCCTTCGCTGCCGAAATCAGTCGAGTTTCGATCCCGGCTTGAAGCAATCGGACTTCTAGCCACACTGAAGAGCCATGATACAGCAAAACTGTCTGCCTGTAGAGGACAATATATATATATAAATGATTAAATATGGCAAACAAGAAAGATTTAATTAATGGCCTCTGCTTATTAACCAGTAGAAATGGAGAGTTAAAATATTTTTAGAACAGAAAAATGCTCACGCAACTTCTAGCTGTTCTCAACAGTGGGAAGGCTCAGAATTAACGCTCCTATTCAAAATAACACAAAAATAAAACATAAAGAAACACTAACAGCAACAAAAATATAACCCCACTGAAAACGGCTGAAGAAGTAGCCGAAACCGTTTTGGACAATGGAAACTATGGAAAATGTCTTTACTTCCTTACTCCTGCAAAACGGAACGACGTAAGCATACTGGAAAAACAAAATAAAAAAAATTAAATCCTCTTTGTCGTATTTAATGAAATGTTTAAAATAACTTACTGCCCATATACATACATTTTCACATATACATCGGCAGTATGAATTGGCTGGATTTTAAGTTCAGATCATATCGTTTTTTTATTGTGCGTAGTGTCACCACAAATGTATCCACACGTTTCCGGGAATCGGTAGTGATTTATGCATCTGAAAATAATTCATATTTATCTGTATCTCACTCATTTAAACCGTTATTTAACTCCTCTCTTTAAAACTCTGTTAAATTTTAATCCCCACCTTCACCTTTAGGCCTTTAGGCCTTTTCCTGTTCTTCTTTCTTCTATTGCACCCACTCTCTAGAGCTTTCATACATTTCCCTCTCACACTTGTTTCACACATCCACACTCACAAAAATTTTATTTTTTATACCCGGAGTTATATTTTCCGATTTCTTTTTTAATTTGTAGGTCTGAGGAATTGGATCGTGGTTACGATTCCAATGTAATAAATTATAACCATGGTATATTAGTGTTTGAGCCTTTTTTATTATATATATATATATATATATATATATATATATATATATAGATAGATAGATAGATAGATAGATAGATAAATAGATAGATAGATAACTCTACTCGTCTGGAAAAACCTTTGGTTTCTTGATTTGCCAATAACCAAATCAATATCGAAGGGAAAAAAGGTTTCAAAAAAAGAACGAGCCAGGAACATGAACGTATGTCGAAAGAAATCGTACAGCTTACAGGTTCAAAGCCCAAAGAAAAAACCTCGACACGAGTAAACAACTAACTAAAAAAGTGCTCAATATATGAGTAGACCAGACCTAGTCAAACCTAGAGAGCCAGACAAACCTATCAAGGTTTCACCTAAGCGGATCGTCAGGGAAAGCTGGCTAAGAGTTATATATATATATTATTTTATATGCACATTACTTAGTGGAAAGCGCACAATATACATACAAGAGTGCGCATGTTAGTTCACACAAACATCCATCTAAACAATACAAGGTTAGGCGCAAAACACATCCATGCATCTAAGCATATATACATACGCAGTTGTAATTCTATTTCGGTTTTGTGGCCTTAGCTTTTATTGTATGTGGCGATGTACCTTTCTTTCGTTTCCACTAAGTACTGCACATATAAAATAATATATATACATATATATATATATATATATATATATATATATATATATATGAATGGGTGGGATAAAAATTCTGCATACACGGATATAGTTGCACCTACGTATAAATATATTTCTTCCTCAGGTGTTATAAATACAATGCTCAATGATAGGAAACAGAGCTATAAGTAGATATTAGCATAGAATTTACGGTTACATCTGGCCAGCTCAACTGTAAATTGATGAGACAACATCGCCTGTCTAGTACCGTACTTAAATTTAAAGGGAAATGTTTAAATTTGAATATCAATATATATATATATATATATATATATATATATATATATATATATATATATATATATATATATACGGATAGACAGACAAATTCAAACAGATGATGACAGATAAATATGTATTGACATGAGGATAGAATTAAGTAAAATCAGTATAAAAACACAGAAATAAGTTCATATATAAGTAATAGACTGATAGACTGAAAGGTTTTGATACGATATCAACTGTGATATATATCTGTGCACACACACACGCACACACATATATACAGGGAGAGTGCACGAGAAAAGGCCATAAGTATATATATATATATATATATATATATATATATATATGAAAGGTGAGTGAGTGTGAAATGGTCATAAGTCTATACAGTGTAACCCGGATATAAGAGACCCGGATATAAGAGAAACCCGGATGTAAGAACGATTTTCTCTGGTCCCAAATTAGAGCCATACTTACCTAAACCAAATAGACCAAACCCGGATATAAGAGAAACCCGGATATAAGAGATTACTCTCCGGTCCCGACAACTCTCTTATATCCGGGTTATACTGTATATATAAATATATATATATGAAAAACTTCGATGCGTAGTTAGATACATACGTACATAGTTATGAACAAACATTGTAGTCTTATAGAGAGATAGATATATAGATAGATAGATACTGAGAAAGACGGATAGATAGATAGATAGATAGATAGATTCTATTTATTATTGTAAAATACAATAATTGTGGCACATGGCCTAAAAAGTGGGGAGTGGGATTGTGGTTGGTCATCCTTACCCATCCTATACCTAGCTAACCCGATTCACGACCCATTCATTCAATGCAAATAACCCATTCACCGAAAAAATTCACCCTTCACCTTTTACTCCTATATATATCACAATACCACATCCACAAAGGGAACCTAAAAATTAACAACATGGTTTAAAATTTCTTATGTACAAATGTTCATAATATATATATCTATATAAAAATCTGACGATGATGTGAAATGATGGGGAGGGTTCTAAATCGCATTACCAAAATTATATGTAAAACAGAAACTAACAGAAAATAATTGATGTTAGTAGGACCCGTCCACCCCACAAAAAATCAGAGATACCGCTGTATTCTGCCATCAGACAGAATCAAGAGGCTAACTCTGTAACGGAATAAATGTAGCACGTGGGGAAATCAAAGACTGGACCAGTCGTAATGACAAAGGGTGGGGGCAAAACAAACAGGGGAGGTTGGGAATCTCAGCTTGGCTCATAACCGAAGTAAGGCGCCAGGAACAGGGCAGGGACGACACTCACCCACATTAACTAGGTACACAAAAAGGGTCTACCTTAAACAGGTGGTGGGTTCTAAGGAAACCGCCCCGTTGTGACGAAAGAGGAATTAAAAATGGAACTCAAGTTTGCTCCTTTCACGCGAACCAAGCTCGCTACTTTTACCCACCTTTGGTTGAAATCTGTCGACATGAAACGCTTTCTATCAGTTCTGATCTTCACTTTCAGCTGATGCTGAAAATATCTGATCAAGGCCTGATGATAATAGCGTTCCCGTCGCAAGATCCCCTCTTTTCGCGTCATCCAGATCACCATTCTTGCCACGGCTAGCAACGTTAGAAACACCATTCGTTTCACCGCAGAATACATTGTCGCGCGCATATGCGAGATCGATGAACACAAGCTGATTTGGAGCGATACGAGCCGTCAGCTCACCGACATAGTTCCAGAAAGGGCGTACCCGAGGACAATAGTAGAAGGCGTGCAAAGCCGTTTCTTTTAAACCAAGTTCACACCGGTAACAGTCGGGCAAATCCGCCCAACCCCATCTGAAGGCCATATCGTTGAGAGATAGCACGTTACGGATCAATCGCCAGGTAAGCCAAAACTCAGTGTTACTGAGGTAATTCGCCGCTGGCGCCCAAGATCAGAAAGAGCGCAACTCGTCCTCCGACAAGCCGAGCCGTTCACAGAGACGGTCCTTCACGACCCCCTCCACTAATTCACGATACAAGACCTTTCGAGGCCGTGAAAGGTCACTGGACCGAGAAAAAAACATCAAGGCCGCTCGACACTCGTTGAGGAAAGTCGATAATTTCCCGGACCTACGACGGCGCTTAGCCCAGGAAATGGGAGCGGTGATAGTAAGGCTAGGCAAGGCGTCCCTAACACTCCCCACCAAAATCGAATCCTTTGTCAAAACGCGGCGTAGGGAAGTCAACCCCGAGGCGTGTCGATGACTCACTAAGTGCGGAAATCCCAGACCCCCGCCCAAAACACAGATGTTGGACAAAAGCTTCTTTACAGACCATCTGCTTGCGCCCACCGCACAAGAGGGTGGACAACAAGCGCTCGATCGCCTTCCTATGGCCCTTGCAAAGAGAAAGTACAGCCAAGCGGTAAAGGACCAGAGGAAAGACGTTAGTGGCACACGCCTCAGTTCTATTCTTCAAGGACAACCTCCTTCGAAGCCTAGTCCAGACCGACGCTCCAACCTTTGCCTGTATTTCTGACCAATCGTTTTCCAACTGAAGGGTCCCAGAAGAGAGACCCCGTTCCAGGCACCTAACCGCAAGCCGGAAGACTTGTTACGGTTAATCTTGGCCCCTGTGACCTTTTCGTACCGTTCAAGCCCCTTCTTTACCACCTCAATGTCGCCCCGGCACGACACGAAAATGGATACGTCATCGGCGTACGCGGAAACCCTGGCTCGATCCCCACCAGGGACAGCGATTCCACGTAAGGCGGGACTGCACGCCCCGTCGCTGAGCCAAAGCGTAAAGTGGGGGCGAGAGTGGGCAACCCTGATGTACCGACCGAGACAGCGCAAAAGCGCGCGACCACTTTCCGTTCACCTGTACCACAGCACTGGGGGAGCGATACAGGAGGCTAATCCACTTGCAGAAGTCGGGTTTGAATCCGGCGGCCTGCAGGACAGCAGCCAGATACCGATGGTCGAGCCTATCAAATGCCTTGGACTGATCCAAATTGATCAGCGCGACTTGCTCGTCGTCTTTTACACCCTGTAGGATTGTGCGGATCAGATGCAGGTTGTGTCTGAATTGTTCGGCCTTTTACAGCACAAGTCTGATCAGGTCCCAACAATCTCTCGGCAACTGACTGCTAACGCTCCGTCCGTCAGGATCTTGGCCAAAATTTTAACTTTGTTTTCAGCAGAGTTATGGGTCTGTAATCGTCTAAATCCAGCCCACTATCTTTGCCCATTTTCAACAGCGTGATTGCACACCTGGTGTTCCCGAACCAGTTGTTGAAAACGACAGTCAAAATCGGCACAAAGATGTGCGATAGCCTCAAGTACAATTCATAGGGTAAACCATCAAGTCCTGGAGACTTGCCATTGCCGGCCCTCTTCAATGCCAAGTAGACTTCGCCCTCCGGGATCTCACCCTCGCAGCTTGCCGCTTCAGTCGGCGAAAGCAGAGGAAAGTCAGCCAAATAGCTGCGAAACTCATCGCCACTGAGACCAGACTCATTGGCAAATCGGCTCTCGAAATGCCGCAGAGTACGCCCCTCCGGGGTTTTAACGATCGGAACCTCGACGGATCTCTTTCTTGAGCAATTGTGCGCCCATGTTCACGGCTTCATTAGACATCTTGTTTAACCTAGGTCTAACTACCTGACCCTGGTAGCGTTCGCTAGCCGCGTGCTCCACGGCCTACCTAGCTAAACCTATCTCCAGGGATATCCCCAAGCCTCCGGCCGGGACATACTATCTTTAAGTGTCTTCATCTTTTTAGCCTTATCTAGTGCGAGCCTCTGGCTATATTCGGTGGTGAAGGACATAATCCTATCCTTAAGACTCTCCCACCACCTATTTCCAATAACCGCCCCCACTAGTTCCCGCTGCACTAGTCTAATTAACTCTTGCTGGTAGTCCCGCCTATCCAATAAGGACAGATTGAACTTCCAGTGTCCAGCTATTCTAGGCATAGAATCTAACGCTATCCGGGCACAGACGAGACTATGGTCCGTATAGTCTAACCAGTGGAACGTTGGACAATCTAGCAGGTCTATATCGGCCGTTCTCACTATCATTCTATCCAGGTAGCTGGCCACTTGGGTAGACGGCCACTTACGAGTTCACGTCCACATCTCCCCCCCCCCGGGGGGTTGATCGACTCGGTATCTATCGACGAGACCGAACTCGTCGATCAGATCAACCAGGCTACGATCACCGAATGACCTCCCGCTATCTCCCTGCCTCCTGTATCTTGGGGTCCAGGATGGCCACCAGTCAAGACTAAGCGAGAAGAATCGACCAGGAACGGCCCGAACTGCCGAAAAAACGAGACACGCTCCTCCTGATCGTTGGGCGCATAAACCACAGCGATCCGAAACAAACTACTGTTCACGGTAATATCAGCCACGATCAACCGCCCCCCGCATCGACGTGGACAAGGTCCACCCTCGCATCCAGGGTACGTTTAACCAACAAGGAAACACCTCTGGCCGGCTGGTCCACGTATGCTGAATAGACAACATAGTCGCTAGACAGCACACGCGCATCAACCTCGCAAGCAAAGTGCGTCTTCTGGATCGCAGATACATCTACACCGAACGACAAGAGATCACGAAGAAGGCGGGCGGCCTTACTCCTATCCCTCAAGCTCCTCGCATTCAAACTAGCTATCTTGAGAGACATTATTCAAGTTGATTCCCCGACTCACAGACTAGACGGAAATCTGCGGATGAAAGAACCCCGACGGATTGTCCAAGGCTCTCTGTCCCAATCTCTGTCGTCATATGACCATCTCGGATATTACCGCCAACGTCCGAGGGATACGTTAGTTTTAATGTCCTGTATAATGAAGGATGGAGGATTACTGGGACCCTCCCTGCACAACATTACTGTAGCTTTCTCAGTTCCGGGGTTCCTATTTCCGCCATACGGATCTCCGGAAAGGCATCCTTCGCCTCGTGAAGGTGATCCCACGGTATTAGATTTCGGCCTGTGCTCTTTATGCATGCCCGCTTCTATTGACTGATTGTCCACACAGCAAGACATTACCCCACTCGGGAATTTCTTCTTACGAGAAGAACTCTGCAGGTAGGCGCTGGGTTTTGGGGATTTGGAAAGTGGGGTGTTGGGGGGAGTAGAAATATCATCGGCTGCAGTGGTATTGGGAGTGGGTGTTTGATGAGGAGGTGTATTGCGAATGGGGAACAGTGGTGCTTTCAGAGGGAAAGAAGGAAGACTTCTTGTGGTATTTTCTTTAGGCTTCTTGACTGGCGAAGCCGGGGATGATTGAGCCTTGGTTTTTGGCAGAGTCTTTGTTGGCTTCAGCTCGCTTGTCTTTTTTCTTTAATTTTCCCCCTTTTCTTCTTCTTCTTCTTCTTCTTCTTCTTCTTCTTCTTCTTCTTCTTCTTCTTCTGTTTCCTCTCTCCCTCTTTTCAGGGAAGAAGACCGAGGCGGGCGCATATCCCGCATTTCTACTTCCCTTTCTTGCTGGTCCTCTGGCTCTGGTTGGAGACCCTCATTCCGCTGCTGAAGGAAAGTGGTGGTATTTTGGGGTCCCTTCTTGACGACTTCCTTTCACTCTCCAGTTGCCTGTGCTGTTGGCTGTGATGCTGCTGCTTCATTTTTCTTTTTGGGTTGTGGGGCAGGATTTTGTCCCGGGCAAGCCTTTGACAAATGCCCTGCAGTCCCACACGCCCAACAAAATGGTCGACAACCCTCCACAACGACATAGATAAGTCTACCCTCACACATTAACGTGTTGGGTATCTCCTTAAATTGCTTTCGATTTAATATAATTGAGATTTCAATATCGCCTGTGGCAATTCCGGCCTTACTTTTAATAGGGCAGACGTCGGAGACGTCCCCATATTTAGAAAAGAAAAAAACAATATGGTCTTCAGATATGTAGAGTGGCACCCTATGTAGAGTCACCTTTGCCTTTCTTGTCCCCATATATTCAGCCTGACTGTCGAAGTAGTTAGAATACAGCCTGCCAGCGATTTGGCTTTCTCTTCTGTCGGCAATAAGATGTCCCACATTGACTTACTTCTTCTTTCTAGAATTTGGGCTGCAATTTGAAGACTTTTCAGGGCCTCCTCCATCACTTCCCTAGTCACGATATTTAGCTTCCGGGTCTTGGGGTCCGTTGTTACTAACGAGGTTGTCCTTGTATTCACCGAGTCCAATACAGACGGCACCGGTAATAAGTCATTTCCATTAACATATGGATCAAACTTCTCTTTTAAATTTTTTAAATATTCTGGCCCTTTTTGTGGGAGGCCATCCCTTGTCAATGCCGAACGAGTTACTTATGTAGGGAAGCAGGAAGAGATTCGGGCTCCGACATGATGTCGGCGTACCCTCGTCAACCCAACACAATTCGAAACAATACACACAATTCAGACGACAAAGAAAGACAACAATGGATACGGTGGGGGGAGGCAAACAAAATTACACTTACTCCGAAGAATATCCAACGAAAATGTCTTGTACAGCTCACGGTAAACTCGGTAAGACAAAAAAAGTCTCGAGTAGATAAATAGATAGATAATGAACAGACTGCAATAGATAGATAGATAGATAGATAGATAGATAGATAGATAGATAGATAGATAGATAGATAGATACTGAACAGACTGAAATAGATAGATAGATAGATAGATAGATAGACAGATAGATAGATAATATGAATAGACTGAGATAGATAGATAGATAGATAGATAGATAGATAGATAGATAGATAGATAGATAGATAGATAGATAGATAGATAGATAGATATTGAACAGACTGAGATAGATAGATATGAATAGGCTGAGATAGATAGATAGATAGATAGATAGATAGATAGATAGATAGGTAGATATGAATAGGCTGAGATAGATAGATATTGAACAGACTGAGATAGATAGATAGATATATAGATAGATAGATAGATAGATACTGAAAAAGATAGATAGATAGATAGATAGATAGATAGATAGATAGATAGATAGATAGATATGAATAGGCTGAGATAGATAGATAGATAGATAGATAGATAGATAGATAGATAGATAGATATGTGGGTATTAACGGACTGATAGATAGATAGATAGATAGATAGATAGATAGATAGATAGATAGATAGATATGTGGGTATTAACGGACTGATAGATAGATAGATAGATAGATAGATAGATAGATAGATAGATATGAATAGGCTGAGATAGATAGATAGATAGATAGATAGATAGATAGATAGATAGAGAGATAGATAGATATGTGGGTATTAACGGACTGATAGATAGATAGATAGATAGATAGATAGATATGAATAGGCTGAGATAGATAGATAGATAGATAGATAGATAGATAGATAGATAGATAGATAGATAGATAGATAGATAGATATGTGGGTATTAACGGACTGATAGATAGATAGATAGATAGATAGATAGATAGATAGATAGATAGATAGATAGATAGATAGATATGAATAGGCTGAGATAGATAGATAGATAGATAGATAGATAGATAGATAGAATTGTGTGTATTAACGGACTGATAGATAGATAGATAGATAGAGAGATAGATAGAGAGATAGATAGATGTGAATAGGCTGAGATAGATAGATAGATAGATAGATAGATAGATAGATAGATATGAATAGACTGATATGGAAAACGGGTGACAGCCATAATCCATTAGAAAACCTGACAGACTTTCCATTCTCTATTGATGTCCCTTTCTTGTAGGGCCACTAAATCTGCACTCTGCGCCGCCAATGAGGCAGATTCCTGGCGACATTATGCACACTTTTTGTTTTGCTATTTGTTATTTCTTTACCGTTCCCATTTTAACAACCCCTGTTTCCCTTCTATGCCTTTCGCTTCGTCTCTTCCCTGTTTAATGAAAGAACTGAACGAGAGTTTCCTCTGCGTATTTGCAAATATATTATTATGGCTTCTAATGGGTGTTTCATTTCCATTTCTTGATGTTGTTCAGAACACATACTGGCTACCTAAAAAAAGAAATTGTTTTGGTTGGTTGGTTGTTTTGGTTTAGCGGCAAATCAACACCTCTGTGGGTTATTTAATGCTGGAGTCTAAATATTTCTGTACACAATTTTTATTTTATTTTTGGTGATAATAATGGTTTAGCGATATAGGTTTTACTAATTAGCCCATAGCTGGGTGTAGACGGAGTGGATTCATGCCTTTCCCAAGAGCATTTACGCGTAAGCGAATATAACGAACCCGACTGGAATTGGAACTCGGCTCACGTTTAAGAATCCCGTGGCATTATCCGTTACAACACCCGCACATCCAAACTTACAGTACCTAGTATTCCGAAGCGGTCACCGATCTAGTTATTGACCGGACTTGACGTTGCTTAACTTCGGTGATCGTACGGGGAGCGGTGGTTCAACGTGATGCGGCTCTAAGCCCTAAAAACCTGCTCAAAATGTGTGTGCGTAGAGGCGTAGGAAAATAAGGCATCAAAATCTGAAGTCATTTTAAATTAGCAAAAGACGCTGTAAATGTAATGTTAATGCTAATAATAGCCGTTTCCCTACAAGGAAACATTTGTCATTCATTGACTGATAAGCCGATACTGCTGTCGGTTAAAATTCATAGCATTTTCCCCTTAAAACAATTTTTCAGGAAAACAGATTTCTCAAATTCAGTAGCTGTTATCGCTTTTTCCAGTATTGATGGGAGTTTCCTTCCTAACCTTTTATTTGAAGTACTGTGGAATATCAGCATCTTGACTATATCATCATTTTTCTCTTCGGCTTGCATTTAACAGCCGTTTTAGCTGCTAGTTGCTGTTGGTAGTCCTCAAGTGATGTGGTTTCTCTTATTTGGTGCGGTTCTATGTTGTACTCTAGCTGCCAACAATCTTAGAAAACAGTTGTATACAGCTGACAGTTTAGATATTTCTGAACGAATTTGGTGCCATGTATGACATCCATGTGAATGTCTCGATCTGACGTGGTTAATCTAAGAACATAAATCGACTTTTCATGTTGATGTTTTGGTTCTGCAGCAATTTGAGGTATTGGGTGAAACTACCTCTGGCTCCGTCTAGTCTATGTTCAATTTCCCTTTCTCCTGTAAGAAATGTCTTATAAGTAATCCATACACTGACATATTTGAAGTATTTAGTGTTTACTAATTCCGCATCTTGTATTTTCATGATGAATTCAGAATTCAGGATGAATCAGAAAGAGCTGCCCAGTCTTCACTTTCCAGTCTTGATATGGCTCAAAAGCATCTATGCGGCCTTGTGGGTGATGAACCGTGTTCTACCTCATAACCTCTTTTTCTCAGACAAAACGTTGCAAACCTCTTGCTAGTCTATCACAAATGGAAAAATATTCAAACAAGCTACGTTCTTTAGTTTCCAAACTCTAAGCCTTCAAGCTAAGACCCGCCGGGAAGCATACAACTTTCCCTTCGTATTCTATAAGTAAGGAGTGAGTTCCACTTGAATAGTTTTTCCCAAGAACTGTTGCTTTGTGGAACATTGAGTGGCTTTTGAG
>OZ038509.1:68370410-68392910 GCA_964036315.1 Acanthosepion esculentum | reverse complement strand
TTCTCAAAATCTAGCGTTGAATTCTTTAGACACTGGAGTAAATTTAAATGCACGCCTAACTCATCGCATATTCGTCATCACCGCCATTTTGGTCATCTTGATCAGACGATAAAATTAAACCGGAAGTGTCCATTTTGGGATAAAATAAAACCGGAAGTGACGATTTTTTAATAATAAGACGGATGTGTACAGAGATAAAAGATTATTGGAAACGTGCTAATGATTTAGTCGGCATTCTCTGAAGTGTGGCTGTCATGGGTCGCGACTGAAAACAATTTGCCAAAGAAATAGATAAAGATGAAGATTGCCATAATTTCATCCAAGATAAAATCACCGAAAAACACAATCAAAATTCTGACAAAATTCCATTAGTCGTGAACTGGCGCCGACATTTTGCTGGGATTTCGAAAATACTACACGACAGCTATGAATAGATTTCGCTAAAATATCCGCTTTTAAAATAAGATCTTTCTCAATTCGACTATCGTTTCTTTCAAACGAAATAAAAACATTAGACAAATTTGAACAAATACAAGAGTTCACAGACAAAACTTCGTTGCAGTTTCGATTCCTTGTACTCCAGAAAAAAAAACTCATAGAATGGGAAAAGCTGTTCGTTGTGAAACAGCATGAGTCAAGTGAATTCTAACACAAATTCAAAGAGAAACATTACGATTTCTTTAGAAGGTGGCAATTGTACTGATTCCTATTTAATATACGCCGTCAAGTCTAGATAACATGACTTGATTTCTGTGGGTTGTACAACGGGAACATTAAATAAAATGGACACAGTTATGATGTCAGACACAACAGTGTGGCATGAAAGGAAATTACAGGACATTTTGCTACAGACGACTAGAATTTTAAGGAACATCTTAAGGTGCACATTCGAAAAAATATTCAATAAATATGGCGACAAAGATGCGGACAATAGTCCGAATAATGTAAATAGTGTACATAATACCTCATCTCAGAAATATAGACAGATACTGAACGGCCTAAATGTTGTAATAAATATGGCGAGAAAGATGAGGACAATAGACCGAATAATCTAAATAATGTACATAATACCTCATCTCAGAAATATAGACAGATACTGAAAGGCGAAAACTTTGTAATAAATATGGCGATAAAGATAAGGACAATAGTTCGAATAATGTAAATAGTGTACATAATACCTCATCTCAGAAATATAGACAGATACTGAAAGGCCGAAACGTTGTAATAAATATGGCGACAAAGATGAGGACAATAGTCCGAATAATGTAAATAGTGTACATATTACCTCATCTCAGAAATATAGACAGATACTGAAGGGCCGAAACTTTGTCATAAATATGGCGACAAAGATGAGCACAATAGTCCGAATAATGTAAATAATTTACATAATTCCTCATCTCATTAACATAGACAGATACTGAAAGGCCGAAACTTTTTAATAAATATGGCGACAAAGATGAGGACAATAGTCCGAATAATGTAAATAGTGTACATAATACCTCATCTCAGAAATATAGACAGATACTGAACGGCCTAAATGTTGTAATAAATATGGCGACGAAGATGCGGACAATAGTCCGAATAATGTACATAATACCACTTCTCAGAAACATAGACAGATATTGAAAGGCGGAAACGTTGTAATAAATATGGCGTCAAAGATGCGGAGAATAGACCGAATAATCTAAATAATGTACATAATACCTCATCTCAGAAATATAGACAGATACTGAAAGGCGGAAACATTGTAATAAATATAGCGACAGAAATGAGGACAATAGTCCGAATAATGTAAATAATGTACATAATTCCTCATCCCATTAATATAGACAGATACTGAAAGGCGAAAACTTTGTAATAAATATGGCGATAAAGATAAGGACAATAGTTCGAATAATGTAAATAATGTTCATAATACCTCATCTCAGAAATATAGGCAGATACTGAAGGGCCAAAACTTTGTCATAAATATGGCGACAAAGATGAGGACAATGGTCCGAATAATGTAAATAATTTACATAATTCCTCATCTCATTAACATAGACAGATACTGAAAGGCGGAAACTTTTTAATAAATATGGCGACAAAGATGAGGACAATAGTCCGAATAATGTAAATAATGTACAAAATACCTCATCTGAGAAACATAGACAGATACTGAAACTGAATTTGTCAATCATTTTACAGGTATATACTTATCATCCCCCAACTTTTATGTTGTGACATTTTTCAGGAATCATTCTTTCGCCTTCCAATTCTGTCCCGATTTTTCTTTGTTTCTCTTAATTTTTCTCCTTTCATCGTAATTGCACGGAAAGGAATCCACGTCCCTATGTTAAATTTTCTTTGAAACAATGAATACCTTGTCTACACATAAAATATTCGTTGAGCCATGGAAAAGCAGTAAACGAAAGTCGCGAAATTCTTTTGCTATAAAATGAGAAGAATTAAATTAAATTAAGCAAAAACGAGTGTCTGATGTCATGTCAAAGTTCTCCTTTCAATTTCTCGCAAACAGCCACCAGCGTTGAATTTCTTGCCAGTGTAAAATTGTTCGACAATTATATTATCGACTTCTAACCAAACATGCAGCTCTTTAAAAAAAATATTCTCTCAACAACCAAGAAAGCGAAGTATTTCATAGCACCTCTTTTCGTCTACTATTGAACGTAAAAAAAACCGTATTGCCTTTCTGTGAGCAACGCACGGCTCTTCAAAAAAATGTTCACTCAACAATCCAAGAAAGCGAAGTATTTCATAGTACCACTCTTCGTCTACTTTTGAACGTATAAAAACCATATATCTTTTCGATGAGCAACGAACGGCTCTTCAAAAAAAATGTTTTCTCAACAATCCAAGAAAGCGAAGTATTTCAATGTACCACTCTTCGTCTACTTTTGAACGTATAAAAACCATATATCCATTCGATGAGCAACGAACGGCTCTTCAAAAAAAATGTTTTCTCAACAATCCAAGAAAGCGAAGTATTTCAAAGTTCCTCTCTTCGTCTACTTTTGAACGTATAAAAACCATATATCCTTTCGGTGAGCAATGAACGGCTCTTCAAAAAATATTCTCTGAGCAAACCAAGAAAGCGAATTATTTCAACGTACCCATCTTCAACTACTTTTAAACGTATAAAAACCATATATCCTTTCGGTGAGCAACGAACGGCTCTTCAAAAAAAATGTTTTCTCAACAATCCAAGAAAGCGAAGTATTTAAAGTACTTTCACTTCGTCTACTTTTGAACGTATAAAAACCGAATATTATTTCGGTGAGCAACGAACTCACTTAGCTTTGTTTTAAACATTTTGGAATATTATTCTATGTCAGATCATTTAACCTGTTGTATAAGCATTTACTCTACAGGATATTACGTTCAATTTACCGATTTCTTTTAAAATAAGCTACTAACTTCAATAGTGTAAATTCGTAAATACGTTGGCCTGGCTAAATCAATTGTTCATTTGAACTCTTCAGTCCCACGCTAATATAGTTTTATTCAACACTTATCATAAATGTCAAGATTTAAAATTAAAAAAATATGACTTGCAATAAAAGACAACGCGATAAGGGGGATATATATATATATTCTGTTTCGCAAATCTTGCAAATTTTAAATCCCATTGATATTTCGGCTGGTGTTTGTAAATTCATTGAATCTTGATTTTTAAACCAAAAAACAAATTGAAAAAGGAAAATAAGTCATACGAAAATTATTTCTTTTCTAATGATATAAATTCAAAATAAATAAGAAGATAAAAAAAAATAAGAAAAGGAAGGATGAGTCAGAAAGGCGTTTCCGTAGAGAAACAAAATCATTAGGCTTTTATTGACCGAGCAGCCAGTGCCAATGTCGGTTGAATATTAAAAATTATTCCACTTGAATTATTTCTATGAGAAAATAGCTTTCTCCAACTGTTCATGCTCTTCCTTGTATATACAGGATGTGCTTCTAAAGTTTTGTTTTATGGGCGGCACGTCAGCAAATTATGGCAATATTTCTTCTTCGAAATTCAGTTATTTCTCCTCAAAATAAATAAATCGGAAACAAAGAAGTATATTAGTGAAATTAACCGTTTACGTATAAGGAAACATTCGGGCTTGGATCAAAGTGTAGTATCTGTTCTCCTCATCTCTAATGGTAATATTAGCCGTTTCCTTATAATGAAACATTCGGCATTCAATGACCGAGCTGCCAGTGCTACTCTTTACGCTTTTCTTCACTTCCTGGCCGTCGGGCTGGGATCAAAGTGTAGTATCTGTTCTCCTCATCTCTAATGGTAATATTACCCGTTTCCTTATAATGAAAGATTCAGCATTCATTGACCGAGCTGCCAGTGCATGATTTAAATTTTCTTGCTTAAGTTAATTTTGAATTTGTTAATCAGAGAAATCACACAAGGCTCATTTTATCGTCCTGGGTAAGACGATAAACTACATCCAGCAGTAAGGCCTCTGATCAGGAGGTTTTGATGAGCGTGGAACCACCTCTTAATTGCTGGTGTTCTCAGGTCCACCCTGACCCGGAGTAGTAGCATCTGTTAGGGTCCAAGCTATGGGCAAATATTTAACTATTACCAGCGATATTTTTTGAAGAAGAATTATTACCAGCAATACAATTTTGAAGAAAAAATATTACCAGAAACAGGTTTTTGACAAAACAAAATATTACCAGCAATAAAATATATTGTAGGCATTAAATAACATATTGAGGTTGATATGCCATAAAACAAAATAAACCAAACCAATCTAAACCAAAGAATACATATTCTATTCATACGAACCTATCCTAAAAATGTTGTCGACATTAAATAACCCACTTTTTTCTTCGAGCCTAGTCTGTCTTTGCTCATTTTTTGTTGCTGCTCGAATTGCATTTTCATTAGTTCCAATATTGTTGCCTTAAAGTCTTCCATGTTTACACCGTAATTTTGTGTAACGATTTTTCCTTTTTTCTCGGTGTAGATTTCAGGTCTTTGTCGCCTGTTCTTCTGGAACCTTAGTATGAAAACATTTTCTTGCGTAGAATTCAATTCTGTTCTGGCTAACAGGTCAAATTCGTATCTTTGTTACCACTGTTAAGGTTGGTGTCCCCCCAAAAAATTTCCTTTTTTTATTTTCGCGTAGAACTTGGTTTCTTTTCTCAATACCTCCATGGCATCTGTTATGGACGACCGATAGCAGAAAGATTTTTATTTTTGAATCTCCGCGTAGGACATCGTTTCTTCAATATCCGCCACTGTTATGGTCCAATATCCTCGTCGCCACTGTTATGGTCCAATATCCTCGTCGCCACTGTTATGGTCCAAGGTTAGGACCAAGGAAGAACAACACGAACACAAGAGTAGAAATAACAAATATATATTAAACAGAATAATAATACAATATGTATGACTGTCAGTCTGGTTTGGAGTAAACTACTATTGGCTCGACTCGATTCCGTCTCCTCCCTCTTGAGAGGCGCAATATTTATAGTGTCAGGAAGAGTTCACTGTTGTTATAGGTAATGTCCAGTTAACACTCAGGTTTTTATATTGCTCTAAAATTTTATTATTATGTATTTTATATTTTTTCAGGTTATCGGTGCAGTTGTAGCTTAGTTTTAGCGTATTTCTGTTAAATATTTTACTGAGTGAATTATTACCGAGGAAATGCTTATTAATTAAATGGCGAGACTACTGCCCTAAATTAGTAATAACCATTTGGTTAAATGGGGGTTTATACCAAATTAGTTTCCTGTTCTTATTCCTTTTTCTTCGAGGATTATCATGTTTTCTATACTTGATATTTGTGCATTTTAACCACTATTTTTAAATCAGTATTATAAACATTACTAGACTTATTAAAGACATCTTTGCTAGAAGAGTTGTTGCTGATGCTATATTCTATAGAGGAGGGGGTATGTTTGATTACAGAGTGAGGTTGGTTAGAGTCCCGATGAGTATATATTGGGTTGGCATTGACCTTCATATAAGCTTCGAATACATCATTAATAAGATCTCAAGTAACATTATGAAAATCTATTTGTTTAACATTAATAGTGATCTTAACTTTAAGGTTTAGGCTTTTTAATTCTCTATGGATCATTTTTCTTAATTTGTCAACCTTAATTTTAGTAGAAATTTTTACTAACATAAGACCATTGTCTTTATATAACGCTATATTATCAACACTGACATCATCATAAGCAAGTAGATTATATATAATAAACAAACCCACCAGGTCAGAAGACTCTGCAGAATCTAATGATCCCATAGAAATATCAAAGTTATCAGAGAATTGTTCTTAACCCACTGTTCATTGTTGTGAATGAGAACTTCTGCAGTTCATTATTATATCTAGTTCATCGTTGGAAATATTGGCGTATTCTTTGGCAAACTCCAAAGCTAAGGTAAGAAGATCATTGGAAATCGATGGGTAAAAGTTCACGATATCAAATTGGATAAAAGAACAGTTCATTGTTAATCCCTTTGAACCAATTGATGACATCTGTGGTACAAGTCCCCTGTAATAGTCCATGGTGCTGTTTAATCTGCTTGTTAAATTTATCAAGGATAATCTTGCTAATTCTTCCAAATTCTGGCCAGTTAGGATTGATAATCCTCGTAGGAAATTTGGTTTCAAAATCCGCTTTATGTTCCTTAATCAGAACTTATGATTCCTTAGAACAAAACTTTACTTACCACTTTACTTACGATTGCGTCCAGCATGAAACAGCCTGTAACCTCTGAGTGTTTACTTCACTGTTCACTTATATCACTGTGTGTTTATCTGAATCTAAAAATAAACACGCTAAAATTCACCTTCATTCCGTACCGTACGCTGACTTAAATTCAGTCGGGTTTCGATCCTACCTAGAGGCAACCGGACGTCTAGCCACACCGATGAGCTGTGAAACAGCGAAACAGTCTGTCTGTGGATGACAAAAATATTAGCTCCTGAAAAATTAATTTCGGTTGAGCCCTCTGTGAATTTGTAAACAGTGACTATTTGAGCTAATACTGCACGACTCTTCGACAGAATTGAATCACTCTCAGTCACTGTGTGTTTATCCGAATCTAAAAATAAACACGCTAAAATTCACCTGCATTCCGTACCGTACGCTGACGGCTTAGTGGGAGAAGTTCGGACTGACGCAAATTCAGTCGGGTTTCGATCCTAGCTAGAGGCAACCGGACGTCTAGCCACACTGATGAGCTGAGAAACAGCGAAACAGTCTGTCTGTGGATGACATATATATATATATATATATATATATATATATATATATATATATATATATATATATATATATATATATATATATATCCGATGTGATGAGAACGAAAGTAATATATAAATTCCAACGTTCGCAGCGTTAATTCAAAAAAGAGCTCGATACAGGTAGTAGACTACAAACAGGATCTTTCATAACCATTCTCGACCCTCACCAGTAGATGTGCAGTTAAAATGCACTGAAACCAAGTTGCATCTTTGTTGTGAATAAAATGGTTTTGTCTATATGATAAAATTATAATATATATATATATATATGATTTGAAAGCAAAATTTGTACTAAAAGTTTTACTTCTTTTTCTCGTGAAGCAGTTCAGCTAATTTTATGAAACTTGGTGCCTTTTATTCGCATAAGCTTGCATAATAATTACCCTCATATTTTCCGATCATTGAGTAAATGATGAGTGTTGAGAGAAGCAAAGGTCAAAGGGTGTTTTTGATCTGATAAAGGTACATGTTTACCCACCGAAGATTTCAAGCCTAGGTGGAGTAACCCTGCGGACAGTTTGTAATGGGATTTAAGAGAACAACTATGAGGGAGCTATCCTAGAGAAAGCCTGGAAGTGTTGCGATCAACAAAAAAGGCAACAATTTCAAAATCTCCTCTAATAAATAATATAAAACTCTACACAGTTTTGAGCCCCTTTTTAAAATTAAATGTTACGGACACTGGAATTATATTCCATATAATACTCCGTTTTATAGTCAATTTGTTCTTATAGCTGGATATTGAAATATATTCATTGGGGCTTAACTTATGAAAATTAGATTTATTGGATTTAACAAAGACTTTGAAGAATTAATGTCTTTTACAATATAATCCTATTTTATCTGAAAATGATTATTGTTTTTATGGAAATATTAATGATACCTAATATATATATATATATATATATATATATATATATATATATATATAATACATATAATACATATATATATATAATATCTATATAATATATATATATATATATATATATATATATATATATATATAATGCTTAATATATATATATATATATATGTATATATATATATGTGTGTGTGTATGTATGATGTCTAATATATATATATATATATATATATCTTTTACAGTATAATCTCTGAAAATGATTATTGTTTTAGGGAAATATTAATGATACCAAATATACATACATATATATATATATATATATATATATATATATATATATATATATATATATATATATATATATATGTCGGTTCATATGTCATTATATATTTATCTATCTACCACTCTATTCCTCATCTATCTTACAGTCTGTTCATTATATATCTATCTGTCTTTAAGAAGCAGAAGAAGAAGAAGAAGAAGAAGGATGGTGAGAAGAAGGAGAGGGAGATGAGGATAGGGGAAAACATGAGGTTAATCCCAAGAAGACGAGTGTGCGATAATGGGAAGAATCTTCAAACATATCACCCTCCTGCTCATCCAATATGTGAATCTCTTTTTACGCCATTCCTTACAGCAAACTGCTAACCATTTAGATACACTGTGGGGAGAATATACATTTCATTTATTGATGTAAAAAGAAAGGAGATTTTTTTTTCCTTTTCAATTTGATTTCATTGTCGATATTCCATCCAACTGTACACAAATGTTGTTATTCTTACAATCATTTGGCTTCTTCTTTTTTACTTGTCCGTCATTCCTGTCTTTCATTTTCAGGCGTAACGAATATTAAATTTATGCACTTTTCGTAGAGGGAGTTGCACTTTGATTTATATGTATTTTATTCCATTTGTTGCGATTTTCTCCTTTGTTTCTTTCTCATCTATCTATCTATCTATTTCGATCTGTTCATATCTATCTATCTATCTATCTATCTATCTATCTATCTATCTATCTATCTATTTCGGTCTGTTTATATCTATCTATGTATTTCGGTCTGCTCATAATTATCTATCTATCTAACTATCTAGGTCTGTTCATATCTATCTATCTATCTATCTATCTATCTATCTATCTATCTATCTATTTCGGTCTGTTTATATCTATCTATGTATTTCGGTCTGCTCATATCTATCTATCTATCTAACTATCTATCTATTTCGGTCTGTTCATATCTATCTATCTATCTATTTCGGTCTGTTTATATCTATCTATGTATTTCGGTCTGCTCATATCTATCTATCTATCTATTTCGATCTGTTCATATCTATCTATCTATCTAGGTCTGTTCATATCTATCTACCTATCTATCTATTTCAATCTCTTCATATCTATATCTATATATATATATATATATATATATATATATATATATATATATATATATATATCAGGCGGTTGATATCTATCTATCTATCTATCTATCACAGTCTTCATATAAATCAATGATTCTATCATAGTTTATTTCTATCTATCTCTCTAAGTATATGAGTCTTTTCATATCAATCTACACACGCACACACACACATATGAAACAATCTCTTATCTCAATCTTCGCCAATTCACATCTATTATCTATCTATTATCTTTCCATCTAAGTCTATACATATCTATCCATATATACATATGTGTATATATATATATATATATATATATATATATATATATATATATATATATATATGATAGAAATTGTTAGGAAGATTTGATAATTATAATTAATTCATTGAGTCTGATAGAAACTTCAACAGAAAACACTGGACGGCCGTTTCGTCCTATATTTGGGACTCATCAGCAGTGCGCATCCACTACCGAGAATTGAAATCCTGACAATTAAGTTATCAATCAAACGTCATACCGACTGTTTCATCGGGCCGCTGTGACGAATAGGTAGCAACATCAGACTCAATATAGCACCGCTCTCTCACATATTCCGTGGTAGAACTCAACTGAATTTCAATGTAACCGCTTCGTCACCGAGGACGGTTGGAGCAGTTGGTATGATGTTTGCTTCATAACTTAACTGTCAGTGTTTCAATTTTCGGTTGTGGATGCGCATTTTTTTTAACTTTTTCTATATATATATATATATATATATATAAATATATAAAACACTCTGTTAACATAATATCTTTCTGACTTTGGCTATTTCACATATTTCCATCATTTTATATCTATCTACTTATTTAGTAGGCTCCCCGCCTGTCTACATAATTCTGTATATATATATATATATATATATATATATATATATATATATATATATATATATAATAGAATAGACTATCTATCTTCCCACCTCTCTCTCCGGTTATATATATATATATATATATATATATATATATATATATATATATGTCACTCTGTTAATATCTTGTCCATGTCGTCTTTACAAACTCTACAACTCCATTTTCTATACATACATATATATATATATATATAAAACTTTTCCGTCTATTCCTATATATATATATATATATATATATATATATATATATATATATATATATATATATATTAACAGATTGATATATATATATATATCAATCTGTTAATTGATTGATATATATATATATATATATCAATCTGTTAATATATATATATATATATATAGGAATAGACGGAAAAGTTTTATATATATATATATATATATATATATATATATATATATATATATATGTATGTATATAAAATGGAGTTAAACTAAAATTCATCGAGTCTAGAAGAAACCTCAACAGAATGCAGAATGCACTAGACGGCCGTTTCGTCTGAAATTTGGGACTCATCAACAATGATAGATTGAAACCTGCACAGTATATATATATATATATATATATATATATATATATATATATATATATATATATATATATATATATATATCAATCTGTTAATACCTATATATTTGTTATTTGTTAATATCTATCTATCGATCTATGGATTCTGAAACTATCACTAACTTTATATATATATATATATATATATATATATATATATATATATATATATATATAATAGCCTTGTTCCTAGTAACCCCTTTGCCAAAATTATCTTCATTCATTCATACCCCAGGCTCATCAGGTCGGTTCTGTAGTTGTCTATTGCAGAAACGAATGGCTATGGAACGGAATCTAAATGAGGTTAGATAGATAACATCAATGTGAAGATTCCTTTGGGGACAATCTGAAGTATAGCTCCTGCCTTCAATGGTCTCCATGTCCGCGGCATTAATGATATTTAGCTGATGGAAACTAATTAAAAGAATATAAAAATTAGTATCAATTTGTTATATAGGATTAAATGTCGCTGCTGACACTTGAGTTTGAACATAGATCGCCAGTGAGCAAACACAGGCGATCCCATTATTGAATTAAAGTAGACAAGGTAACCATAGAGGAAACGCATAAGTAGAAAGTATCGTGACCAATAACTATCGCCATTTTTATTCTATCCTCCATTTCCATTCGGATCGCCGTCTCTGTTCTATCCTCTATTACAATTCGGATCGCCATCTCTGTTCTATCAACTATTTTTATTCGGATTGCCATCTCTGTTCTATCCTCTATTTCTACTCGGATCTGCATTTCTACTCTATCCTCTGTTACTATATGGACCACTATTCTCTACTCTATCCACTATACTATTTCTCTGTTCGGATCACCATACAGATTAATATTCGAGCGAGTATTATCGAGCAAGTATTATTTGTGCAAATGATATTCGAAGGCGTCTGACCCGAGCATTGTTCAACGGCTTCCTATAGTTGTATCTGCGATTACTACAACGTGAATTACGAAACAATCAATAGCTGCAGTGATGGGCCAGATACGAAAAAGAAAGTTTGTAGATGATAAAATATATTGTTATATATATATATATATATATATATATATATATATATATATATATATATATATATATATATATATATATATATATATATATATATATATATCAGAGTAACTATATATATATAACTTCTAGAAGAAGAAGAAGAAATATCAACTTTCAGTTATTCACCTTGAGGAATTTGTACGGTCGTTATTCAAGGGGAGGTCACTCTCGAGTTACTCTGCTACACCGGGAATTCCAATTTGCTGCAGCATCGTTACGTGTTTTTCTTTCTACAAGGTCAAGGATTTTTCAGTTGTCTTTAAGCATACATACCGACTAACATGCATTCATATATATATATACATGCACATACTCACAGGCTGGTTGTTTACCCATGATAAGTCGATCATTTTTCTGCATTCCTGCCATACACACTGAAGAAGAAGAAGAAGAAGAAGAAGAAGAAGAAGAAGAAGAAGAAGAAGAAGAAGAAGAAGAAGAAGAAGAAGAAGAAGAAGAAGAAGACGAAGTAGAAGATGGGAAAGAAGAAGAAGAAGAAGAAGAAGAAGAAGAAGAAGAAGAAGAAGAAGAAGAAGAAGAAGAAGAAGTAGAAGAAGAAGAAGAAGAAGAAGAAGAAGGAGAAGAAGAGGAATATATTCTTTATTATAGTGTATGGATATATTTCCGTAGTATTGTAGTCTCTGCCTATATATGGAGGAGATTAAGTGCATATATTCCTGAAGACAACGGCCTGTCTGAAGTTATTATGCTAATCAAAGAGAGAATAACAAAGTTATTGTGTGAGGGAATGTCCACATTGAAGATATGAAAGGGACTTGGAACTTTGCATAGATCATCAAATGATAAAGAAGGCTGTTGAAAATATAAGTATGTTGAGATCTCGAAGCAAAAGAAAAAGCTTTAAGAACTTTCTTCCTTGAAATGAACGTAACCTAAATCGAATTATACCAAAACAACCACGTTTGACCAATGCTCAGATCTTTGAAAAGACTGGAATTGAGAGACTCAAGAAGGACAAATGGTGCAGAAGACTTTGTGACTTGAGATCTGTAAAAAAAATATAGGCAACCTACTCCCACTAAAGCAATGATTTTAAATCGCCAGGAATAAATAAATAAATAATAATTATAATAATAATTAGAAGAAGAATGAGATGGTGAAGACCAATCAGCAGCAGCATAATTAATCAAAGTAAATATAATGAAAACGTAAATATGACTACAGCCTGTCTGAATTTATTATGCAAATTAAATAAACCTCTCTGAATCAATATTTATCAAATTTAAACTCGTCCATTTCCAGCGTTAGTAAAATAGTTAATTAAATTTCCTGCCATTTTTAATTGTTAGTTTTTGAGTTATCTCGAGTTATTAAATTGAAATTATTATGAAAATTAAACTAATATTAGCTTAAGACCTCGGAAATCTAATAAAGCTATTTTTGGCGCATAGAATGTGTTGAAACATGGGTAAAGGGAAGTACCTAACAACTTTTGAAAAACAGAAAATAACTAAGTTACTGAGTGGAAGAACGTCCACATTGAAAATAGCCAAGGAACTTTGCAAAGATCATCGAATGATAAAGAAGGCTGTTGAAAATATAAGTTGACAACTCCAAGCAAAAGAAAAGACTTTAAGAAATTTCTTTCGTCGAGATGAATATAAGCTAAAGTGATTTATAGCAAAACAACCATTTTGTTCAGTGCTCAAATCTTTGAAAAGGCTGGAATTGAGGGAGTCAAGAAGATGAAAAGGTATAAAATACTTTGTGAATTTGGATCTACAAAAAATCCTAGACAAGCTCCTTTCACTAAAGCAATGATTTTAAAGCGTGAAAATTAGACCAAGAAATATATGACAATTGAGTTTTGTAAAGTAATTTTCACGGACGAATCTCGAGTGTCATTGGATGGACCTGATGAATTTGCCAAAGAATAGATTTTATCCAATTCAGATGTGCCTGTGGCTAAAAGACGGCAACAAGGAGGCAATATTATTATGATATGGGCTGGAATTGTCGACCAAACCATTATTGGACAATTCAAAGTCGATGAAGGAATTAAACTGAATAGTCCTAACTATAGCGATTTTATGACTTTCTTTGCATGGTACAAGTCCCTGTCTTGCAGTTTCGAAGTGAAGTTTTTATGCAGGGCAACGCTCCTTCTCATGTATCTAAGCTTATACGTGAATTCTTTGAACATAAAAGATTTACAGAAGAGAAGATAATGAAATGGCTAACATCAATTATTGGTCTGGATTGAAAATCTATGGTCGATTTTGAAGATGAAATTATATAAATGTGGCAAACATTATAACAGCAAAGCAGGCGTTTGGGAAACAATTAAACCTACCATGTCGGAAACTGAACCTGCTGAAGTAAAATAATAATAAACTCAATGGATAATAGATTACCGGCAGTTATTGAGAAGAAGGGTCAGTATATTAAAACGTAAAAGTCTCAAATACTTATCATGTGTTTGTTATTTATTCTGTTATACGTGTTGATACATTTTTTATGACTGTTAATTTTTTTAATAAAATAAAATGTGATTATTTGTTTGTTCCTCATAACTTAAGACGGCAGTTTTTTAGAATACATCAAATGACTTCAATAAACTTATTGACACCGCCGTACATTTTAACTCAGGCATTGTATCGACTTCTAAATTTATCGTTTAAAATTTGACATTTTTTATTTTCAAACTAAATTTAATTTATTAAAGTTTATATGATTTGCTTAATAAATTCAGACAGGGTATATATATATATGTGTGTTTGTTTTATGATAAATGACATCAACCTCCCACTATTGTCATTGTGTTTTCACGGACATGGCGGGGGGGCAATTTTGTATTCCATGCCACCACAATTTCCATCAGTCTGCACATTGAAGTTATCCATCATAAATGTTAAATCATTCTTCGGAATTCTCGCTATAGTATCTTGAAGAATGTTGTAAAAATGTTTTACCGACTCATTAGAATCTAATGTGCAGTTCCACATGTGGGAAGTGCGAGAAAAGAACTCTTCGAGTAGAAGTGACGGATGCATCTAGCTAGTTCAATAGTAAAATCGTCAGGCCAAGTTTACGATTAAGTAGCACACTTAAATTCATGTAGTCAGGGCACCGGGGAAAATATCCCATCAGAACGGTTGCCATGAAAATATTTGTAGAAAAGACAGAGGGAAGCCACATCATGTCGGCGAGAAAGTGACTGGAGACGAGATGACTGGTTTGAAGTATTGTAACATTAGCAGGAAAAGTTCACAAACTGGCTTGCACCCAATAAGTACATCTGAAGAAACACTTAGTCAAGCAAAGAGCAACACGCGATTGTTTCATTTTCCAGAACAGGGTTCAGTTAAACCAACTGATTTCATAAGTCCAGTATTATTCCATGTCATTTCACACTATCCTAGAATATCAATGTTGTATCTCGTTAAGACACTTAGAACTTATGCTAAAATCCCAGATTAATAGCGAGTACGTTTGGTTTGGTTTGGTTTGGTTTGGTTTGGTTTGGTTTGGTTTGGTTTGGTTTGGTTTGGTTTATTTATTAATGCCGACATTTTTAGGATAGATTCGTATGAATAGAATATGTATTCTTTGGTTTAGATTGGTTTGGTTTATTTTGTTTTACGGCATATCAACCTCAATGGGTCATTTATTGCTGACAACATTTTTAGGATAGATTTGTATGAATAGAATATGTATTCTTTGGTTTAGATTGGTTTGGGTTATTTTGTTTTACGGTATACCAACCTCAATGGGTCATTTAATGCGAACAACAATTTTAGGATAGATTCGTATGAATAGAATATATACTCTTTGGTTTAGATTGATTTTGTTTATTTTGTTTTACGGCATATCAACTTCAATGGGTTATTTAATGCCGACAACATTTTTAGGATAGATTCGTATGAATAGAATATCTTTTCTTTGCTATAGATTGGTTCGGTTTATTTTGTTTTAAGGCATATCAACCTCAATGGGTTATTTAATGCCGACAACATTTTTAGGATAGATTCGTATGAATAGAATATCTTTTCTTTCCTATAGATTGCTTCGGTTTATTTTGTTTTAAGGCATATCAACTTCAATGGGTTATTTAATGCCGACAACATTTTTAGGATAGATTCGTATGAATAGAATATCTTTTCTTTGCTATAGATTGGTTCGGTTTATTTTGTTTTAAGGCATATCAACCTCAATGGGTTATTTAATGCCGACAACATTTTTAGGATAGATTCGTATGAATAGAATATCTTTTCTTTGCTATAGATTGGTTCGGTTTATTTTGTTTTAAGGCATATCAACCTCAATGGGTTATTTAATGCCGACAACATTTTTAGGATAGATTCGTATGAATAGAATATCTTTTCTTTGCTATAGATTGGTTCGGTTTATTTTGTTTTAAGGCATATCAACCTCAATGGGTTATTTAATGCCAACAACATTTTTAGGATAGATTCGTATGAATAGAATATCTTTCACTTTTGCTATAGATTGGTTCGGTTTATTTTGTTTTACGGCATATCAACCTCAATGGGTTATTTAATGCCAACAACATTTTTAGGATAGATTCGTATGAATAGAATATCTTTTCTTTGCTATAGATTGGTTCGGTTTATTTTGTTTTACGGCATATCAACCTCAATGGGTTATTTAATGCCGACAACATTTTTAGGATAGATTCGTATGAATAGAATATCTTTTCTTTGCTATAGATTGGTTCGGTTTATTTTGTTTTAAGGCATATCAACCTCAATGGGTTATTTAATGCCAACAACATTTTTAGGATAGATTCGTATGAATAGAATATCTTTCACTTTTGCTATAGATTGGTTCGGTTTATTTTGTTTTACGGCATATCAACCTCAATGGGTTATTTAATGCCAACAACATTTTTAGGATAGATTCGTATGAATAGAATATCTTTCACTTTTGATATAGATTGGTTCGGTTTATTTTGTTTTACGGCATATCAACCTCAATGGGTTATTTAATGCCGACAACATTTTTAGGATAGATTCGTATGAATAGAATATCTTTTCTTTGCTATAGATTGGTTCGGTTTATTTTGTTTTAAGGCATATCAACCTCAATGGGTTATTTAATGCCAACAACATTTTTAGGATAGATTCGTATGAATATAATATCTTTCACTTTTGCTATAGATTGGTTCGGTTTATTTTGTTTTACGGCATATCAACCTCAATGGGTTATTTAATGCCAACAACATTTTTAGGATAGATTCGTATGAATAGAATATCTTTCACTTTTGCTATAGATTGGTTCGGTTTATTTTGTTTTACGGCATATCAACCTCAATGGGTTATTTAATGCCGACAACATTTTTAGGATAGATTCGTATGAATAGAATATCTTTTCTTTGCTATAGATTGGTTCGGTTTATTTTGTTTTAAGGCATATAAACCTCAATGGATTATTTAATGCCGACAACATTTTTAGGATAGATTCGTATGAATAGAATATGTATTCTTTGGTTTAGATTGGTTTGGTTTATTTTTTTACGGCATAACAACCTCAATGGATTATTTAATTCCGTTAATTTTTTTTTTATTGCTGGTAATATTTTGTTTTGTCAAAAATCTGTTTCTGGTAATATATTTCCTTCAAAATTGTATTGCTGGTAATAATTTTTCAAAAAAGTATTGCTCGTAATAGTTAGCAGTTATCAGTTACCTCCTGTTAATTCCCCTCTCCAAGTTCTCCACTGCCTTAAACAGGTATTGTACTCACACACTTTGGGTCCTGTCAATGGATCTAACCAAAGCTTTTATCCACTGTGCCATGTGTCCTTGAGGACATGGAGACAATGGAAATATTTTAAGGCAGTGGAGATCTTGCAGAGGGGAATTAACAGGAGATAACCGATAACTGACATCCATTAAAACATGGCGCGTGGAACTAGAACAGTATACTCCAGTGAGCGAAATAAAGGGTTCAGTTCAACATTCCAACCACCTGAAGAAATCCGGAGCGTACAACGGCCGAAACATTGGCATACTTCCAATTTTAATTCAATATATTTTTTTTAATTCTTCCCTTCTTTTGTATTTCTCTCAAATTATTTCATAACTTTCACAGGTTCGAGCGATCGCGAATTCCGGGACCCCTGAGGGTCGTAGGGGCACCGTTTTTACTGCAGCTACAGTAGAAGTGGCGTGTCTTGGGCAAGATAACCTGACCAAGCCCAACCCTCTCTAGGCTTGTTTTAAATTCAGAGTTCCCTTCTGCTAGGTCGGTTGCCAGTCAAGGCTATAGACTCACCAAACCTCTTTTGATGATGTCGTTTAATTGAGGAAAGCGGTCGGTACGACGACGACAGGAGAGAGGATGCAAACCAAACTCATCGACGGAGGCTCCACATCTGCATCTTATTATTATATTATATGTTATTATGCGATATTTTATTCCAAAAGACTGTAAAATATATTCAGGTACACATTCTAAAAATATTCAGAATCTACCGATCTTTCGACCTTAAAACGAATAAGGATAGTTACGTATTCAGATTACTAACTTCCCGTCCCAGGAGAATGAACAGAATGACAGGAGAGTTCCATAAAATTTATACTAAGCTATCTGACTGAGTCCTCTTTGTAATTAATCAAAAAACGGATAATTCCAAGAGGGGCAAGGTCACCATCATATTACTAACGTGTCAGTTGCAGGCAATTCACGTTGGCAGCGTTTCTTTCATTTTGACGCGATGATTACCAGTACATCCGTTCTTTTTTCTCAAGACACGACGTTTGTAGAAGTACAATTCTTTGTAGATTTTTTATATTTTTGTACTTGTAATAGAAATAGACATAACTTGAAGAAGACAAACATACAGTTGAAACACTGTTGGACATTGTCAAACACTGTCTTTTCTTTTTTTTTACTTTTCTTAATTCCTGCTCTTCTCTAAGTGTTCAAAAATATTGGAAGAGTTTGGTCATTCATTTTGTTTGTTAACTATAATAATAATAATAATAATAATAATAATAATAATAATAATAATAATTGTTGAAACTTGACTAATGCATGGAATAATAATGCAAACACAAAATGTACTTAGAATAAAATGTATTGAAACAAGAAAGTGTACACAATATTTACATATAGTCTTTTGTATATTTCTGGGAAGACCGTTCCTGGAGAATGTGTTGACTAAGTCGCAGTCGGGCAGAGTCTCTAGTTGAATCTCTTGATTTGCCTCCCTGTCTTCCGGTACCAACCATATTTATATCGTCGGTACTCCACTATGCAAATTAGGTGGATCCTACCACAACAATAATAATAATAATAATAATCGCCCAGACATCGTGATTAGACACCGTAAAGACAAAAAAGTGCTTTCCTATTGGTATGGCAGCCCGTCCAGACTACAATATATATTTGAAGATCTTAAAGGAAAAAAAACTATCAAAATACAAGGACTTTGAAAACGAAATCTCAAAAGTGCAGCACATAAGACCATTAACAATTCCAATTGTAGTTGGAGCCCTCGGATAGATTGGAAAAGATTCCAATTGACTCATTGAAGGGATTCCTGGTAGCCTAGGCCTCAAAGAAATACAAAAGATTGTACAGGCCACACCATACGAAGGGCTTTATCTATGTAAAATATGTGATTTTTCTTTTCAAAATTACTCAGTGGAAAGTGTCATGATGCCATTTCTAACCTTAGGTCCCTGGGCGGGACCCGGAAAGAAATGTGTAAACACCAGATATCAAAGAAAATAAAAATAATAATAATAATAATGATAATAAATCCAAACACTCACATGACATTCGGAAGGTAATAAGTACACAGAGAATCTGTGAATTGCCTACGGACTGGCCCCGTATAAATAGATGGCTGAACATTGACCGGGAGTTATAATAAGTAGATAAATACGGATTAAATCTACAAAGGAGATTAATGATCGCCCCCGTCTTGTAGAGACACGGGACATTAAAGTAGAAGAAGATTATATCCAAACACAATTCAACAATAAACAGAAATAATATTAAGAAGATATTGTAATTTTAATGTTATTTTATATATGTGTTATGGTCCAGGTTAGGGCCAAGGAAGAACAACACGAACACAAGAGTAGAAATAACGAAGATATATTACACGGAATAATAATACAAGATGTGGAAGGTGTTAGTATGACTGTCAGTCTGGTTTGGAGTGAACTACTATCGGCTCGACTCCATTCGTCCCTCTCTCTTGAGAGGCGTAGAATACATAATGTTAGGAAGAGTTCATTCTGTAGTTATAGGTAAAGACCCATAACATGTATCTAATGGTTTTCTAAAAGAATTGTATTTAAAATATTTTCACGATTATTCTCAGTAGAGCATGCGACCCAGACTTCATGTAACCTTTTCGTCATTCTACATTCTATTCGCATTTGTTTAAACATTGTAATTTAATTTATTTTACCCTAGAAAAAAACAAACGTTTTAATGAACAGTACTTAACTTCAATGTTGCATTGTGTATTTGTTTTTAACAGGCTTCCTTCTATTCGTTTTAATGTGTTCTCTTTATATCATCGTCCGTATTTTATATATCTTTCCACAATATATTCCCTTCCTGAATGTCCCTCTAGAAATAGAATGAAATGAAAACAATCTGAAAGTCAACATTGTTTAACCATTGGAGATAAACATTATCTTTATTGTATGGTGTGAATTTTATATATTGTCAATAAAGTTTCCAATAAACTGAAGCCGGGTTTTACCTTAAATCAGACTTCCTATTATTTGAGATTGACGATTTGCTAATGTCAGATCACAAATATAACTTGGCTCTTGATGGTAATTCTAAAAATCTGCCACTTTCGTGTCCTTTAAAATTAATTTATATATATATATATATATATATATATATATATATATATATATATATATATATATATATATATATATATTCTCTTTAGATACTTTCATATATATATATATATATATATATATATATATATATATATATATATATATATATATATATATATTGTCTGTTCATATGATACCAACACCAGGGATTACAAAGAATATCTTAATAAATTAATGATGAACAATGATGTTCGAAAGTACTAGGTTATCGTACGGAAAATATATATATATATATATATATATATATATATATATATATATATATATATATATATATATATATATATATATATATATATATATATATTACGAGTCAAAAGTATTTGGACACGCTTAATTTTTTTCTCATCCTAAAAGGGTTATTTTTAATGAAACAAGCATCAGAATGGTTTTATCTATTATATAAATACAAGTTTTCCTCAGTAACATTGACATAAGTATAACCAGATATCTTTTGAAAAAAAATGATTTGAAGGTGTTTTTCTTCTTTAGTACTAAGCGTGAATAAAACGTATTCCAAAGGTTACATTAATCATTAAGAGGAAAGAAACGGTCGATGGTGGATTGGCCTGAGGAACCGGAAAGCCGAGTTCGAATTCCAGTCGAATCCATTATATTCACTTATATTCTAATACCCTTGAGAAAGGTATGAGTCTTTTTCTTCACCGCCAAGATATGTATAGCCTTGCATGGCAACTGGTCTACCGCAGAAAGAAATGCCAACCTACTGCGGGAAAAACAATCTGCCTCGTCAATCATGAAAGATAATTGATTTTTCCATGGTTGAAATTGCCAAAAAGTTAAATCTGAAATTAAAAGAAAAAAAACATTAGATGCTTAAAATTAATTCAGATTTAAAATCGGTTCAAATCACACTATATATATATATATATATATATATATATATATATATATATATATATATATATATATATATATATTGGATTTTTTTCTTTGGACTCTGAACTTGAATTCTGGAAGATTGTTTTCGCTTCAATTTCATGTTCTCAGTTCTTTCTTTTTTTATTCCTCATTTTTCCTTGGGTACTGCTTTGTTCTACTACAAGCCGAATTACCTAAGGTTTTTCCAAGCGTGTACCACTATATATATATATATATATATATATATATATATATATATATATATATATATATATTTTAATTGTGTCTGAAATTGGACACACACACAGACAAATGTACGCACACACACACATATATATATATATATATATATATATACTATTTACATTGTTCGGACTATCATCCTCAACTTTGTTGCCATATTTATCACAACGTTTCGGCCGCTGTAAACTCCGCCCTTCTTCAGGTGATTGGAATGTCGAACTGACCCTTTTATTTCCTCGCTGGAGTAGACTGTTCTAGTTCCACGTGCCGTGTCTAATGGATGTTATTTAAATGTAAATAAATGACTAGTGCCCAACAAACAGAATTGACAAAGTTTGCTATAAGCAACAGCAAGGAAAAAAGACCCGGGGACAAATAATATAAAGCAATCAAACATTATCTGCAAGGAAAATTAAAAGTAATAAGG
>OZ038509.1:68350410-68362910 GCA_964036315.1 Acanthosepion esculentum | reverse complement strand
GTGTGTGCATGTGTGTATTTAGGCAGCAAATTCTCTTTTAGGCATGTCTGATTAAATAAATTATAGACATTTTTTCGCCTAATTCCGTTCATACTATCGAATAACCTTCCGTGTATTTATATTAAATGATGTGAGAAATGAAGCTATAACTATTTAAATCACTTTTATTTCCAATTGCCCAAGTAGAAGATAATCTTGTAAGAATATCGAAAGTACTTGGGAAATGGGAAATGGAAAATAAAAGTGATTTAAACTGTTATAACATATTTACTATCAATACAAGGAAGGTTATTCGTGAGTATGAACGGATTTTGTTAAAAATTGGCAGACATAATGTCTGTAATTTACTTAATTTGGCATATATATACATATATATATATATATATATATATATATATAATTTAAAGAAAAACAGACCAATTTAAGGCTCCATGTAATAATTTATTTCACCATAGCCCTTTTAAAGTGCGCCGGACCATCAGACTACACTTCCAAAAGGTGAAACGAAAAATGAAATGAACATTTAAACTTTTGACGGGTAGTATTAAGTTTATGTAATTTAACAGAGAGGGTAATGATGGGTGGTGTGAGAGACATGATCGAGTTTAGAGAGGGTTTATTTTAATATTTCTATCCATCGTACTTAGTATTAGGGGAGGAGGGACCAGACATTGACCTATTTAATTGGTTAACTTAACGGAAGTGATATATTGAAAGGGAAGGGGGAAAAGAGAAAAAAGAAAAAGAAAAAAGAAAGAAAGAAGGGGGTGGTAAAGAGAAAGAAACTGTCATTAGGCCTTATCAAGGGAGAGGAGGAGTCGTAATTTATAGCAATTTAAAAAAAAGAAACAGATTTTAATGTTTGATAGTAATTAATTTGATATATATATATATATATATATATATATATATATATATATATATATATATATATATATATATATATGGCGTTGAATGAGTAGTAGTTTGTAACCCCGAGTTTCAAGCTTTAGCGATTTTCAGACGAAATGGTTTATTTTTTCAAAAGTGAATCTATTTCTGCTTTATTTGTGTTTGTTTATTTGGTGTGTAATGGAGCGTGGATTTTCCTTCGTATTTGTTTGGGATGAGACTCACATATATATATAGACACACATACATACATATGTGGCAGCAATATTCTAAGCATGGACGCATGGTATGCTGATAGGTATGTAAGATAGTTTCTGGAAAGAAAAATTGTCTTACACGACAAATTGAGCCAACTTTCTTAGTAAGTGACCTAGCAATTGATTCAATATAGACTTTTCTCTTTATATCAGCAGTGAACGTTGTGAATACCAAATGTATATTTTTAATGTAATGTAGTGGTTCCCTAACAGGCACTATAGTCAGACAACGTTTCTCTAGACAAACTGCCATCTTAAGCACTAGAGTCTAGGCTAAACTGATAAAGTCATGCGTTTCCACAGCGTAATAATGGGAAGAGAGGGGCAAGGGAACTTGAACTATGCTGCGCCGATAACCGTTAATGTACCTGTACATCCTTTTGTTAATATATAATCATCACAAGCAGTGCCATGTCATAGACTCCCAAACACTTCACGTTGCGCCGATATACAGTACTTCGATATATAACTGTTTGTTACTGTGTTCGCTTATTTTTTGAAATTTTTGATATTTATTAGATTCGTTTTTCGATATCAGTAAAAGTTATTTTAGCATTAGTTTGAATTTCTCAGAGTCTGTCAAAACTCTCGAGACGCTATTATTCCTAATGGCAAAAAAACTGCCAAAACACTTTTAGTACCATCTGAAATTTCTTGCTTGTCAGACGCAGATGACAGGTATGGATTTTAAAGTCTATTTAGCAACTGGTATATATATATATATATATATATATATACACACACACACACACACACACACACACACACACACACACATATATATATATATATATATATGAGCTGAAGCCAAGAGGCAAAGAAGTGTTGGTGTAGGAACAATGGAATGTGACCAGGATTTAACACAGTTTGACAGCAGAATATTTGGTGGCCACGAAGTTGGGGCACTCTTATCTGTAAAATGACATTTTTTATCTTTTGTTATTTTTTCTTTTCTTTTTTTTGTGGCTCTCAGTTAAAATTAGCAAGGATTTACCTAAGATGTGTGAATTCCAGACAGGCTTAAACGACACGTGTAATTGAGAGCCTCAACACGGGAAGCAGAGAAAGCGCCTACTAGCAGATACTGACAGGCATGGACATCGCCAATGGAAGAAAAGCATTGCTTCAAATCACGCCTCCAATACAACCATAGTATCACTACTTCATCTCTCAGCACAATATACAACATACATTACATTTCATTATACACTAGTTTACCAATTTTTGTACTACGACATCAATTACGGGTCATATTATCTGGCGTGTCGAAAACTGATACAACGTAACCTGGGTAAATGAGATATTATTTCAGGAGTTTTGAAGTTGGAATTTTAAAAAAAACTGAAGTTAACCCAATACAATGTTAGGAAGCTACTCCAAGTAGCGGATTACTGTTAAAATTCTTATGAGAAATGAGGTGTCTGAGACGAATGAAAGAGGAATGAAGGTCGTGAGGATAAGAAGGATATATAACGAGTGGCTTTTGACTTGAAGAGGTTAAAAGTGTCACGTTCAGACAAGCATCCGTTCAGATTTTTTATCCACAACGTAGTAATTTGGGGAAAGTCTCTCTGAATGGAATTTCTTGTTTAGAATTGAAATACTAAGGATATGAGAGCGAATCTTTCAACCTCAGCAGCAACGTGTAGTATAAATGAAGATTATTATTTGAGTTATGCAGTGAACATGAAACCCAACAGAAGTTAAATACAGGTGTCTTAGTTGTCTTAAATTCTTCCTCGAATTTCTCGCGAGTTCAGTCTTGATCCACGTGCTTTTAGCACATTTCCTTTTCTTGCTATGACTAAAGTTCACTCAATAAAGGGCTCGAGAGCCACTCAAAGTAAAGTATTACGGATTGAGAGATATCATATGAATGTAAGAGAAAGTGTAATAAAGTGAAGATAGTGAGCATAGCATATGGCAGAATTAGGGCGATATATCGGTTCCAGTATGATGACCAAAGTTAAGCAACATCAAGCCATGTCAGTACCTAAATGAGTGACCGCTTGGGGATATTAGGTACATGCTTGCATGTCTATGTGATATGATGCTGGTTCCAGTCGGGTAAGTTGTATTTACTTACGCGCAAGTACCCTTGGGAAGGATATGAATCTACATCTACTTCTCCAGCTGTGGATTAATTAGTAGGACTTGTATCACTAAATCATTATTATCTATAAGGAAAAAAATTACAATTCAAAAATATTTTCTGGCTTTAAATAACCTACAAAATGCTGATAAGTCATAGAAAACGAATCAATCAATCAATGAAATACTGATTAGCTACACAGGCATGTCTTTTAGATTTAATTGTATTCTCTGATATAGAAATCAATAGAATCTACATGGGCCACAAAGTGAGGGATCAGATTATGTATTGATTGTAATATAGAATTAATCCCCCACTTTATATCCACATTATAATTTCTTGTTTGTTGATTAGCCATAGAAAACGAATCAATCAATCAATGAAATACTGATTAGCTACACAGGTATGTCTGTTAGATTTATTTACATTCTCTGGAATATAAATGTATAGAAACGACTCAGGCCACAAAGTGAGGGATCAGTTTATGAATTGATTGTGCTATAGAATTGATCCCCCACTTTATATCCACATTATAATTTCTTGTTTGTTGATTAGCCGTAGAAACCGAATCAATCAATCAATGAAATACTGATTAGCTACACAGGTATGTCTGTTAGATTTATTTACATTCTCTGGAATATAAATGTATAGAAACGACTCAGGCCACAAAGTGAGGGATCAGTTTATGAATTGATTGTGCTATAGAATTGATCCCCCACTTTATATCCACATTATAATTTCTTGTTTGTTGATTAGCCGTAGAAACCGAATCAATCAATCAATGAAATACTGATTAGCTACACAGGTATGTCTGTTAGATTTATTTACATTCTCTGGAATATAAATGTATAGAAACGACTCAGGCCACAAAGTGAGGGATCAGTTTATGAATTGATTGTGCTATAGAATTGATCCCCCACTTTATATCCACATTATAATTTCTTGTTTGTTGATTAGCCGTAGAAACCGAATCAATCAATCAATGAAATACTGATTAGCTACACAGGTATGTCTGTTAGATTTATTTACATTCTCTGGAATATAAATGTATAGAAACGACTCAGGCCACAAAGTGAGGGATCAGTTTATGAATTGATTGTGCTATAGAATTGATCCCCCACTTTATATCCACATTATAATTTCTTGTTTGTTGATTAGCCGTAGAACCGAATCAATCAATCAATGAAATACTGATTAGCTACACAGGCATATCTTTTAGATTCATTTACATTCTCTGGAATAGAAATGTATAAAATCTATTCTGGACACAAAGTGAGGGATTAGTTTATATGTGGAATCGATACACGAAGTACTAACATGTGTACTGCGTCATGTTTCATTGGCCAAATATTTTTTTTAAAATGTAAATAATAACGGAATTATTCGTTTTGTTTCGATTAATTTGCACAAGGGTGTAAGTTTGCAGAGTCCGGGGGAGCATTCTTTCGGGTCCCGTTTCCACAAAACGACGATTTGTGGGAAGAATGACTCCGGATAGAAGATCCTTCTTTTTTATTTTACAGTAATGTTCACCCTGTACAAGGCCCGGGGGTACTCAAGGTAGAGGGTTACGTTCAGAGGCAGTTTATATGGATAGGATGGGGAGATAACGGTTAACCGAGACGTGAACCGATTAAGAGTGTTGTGATCGCGGGAACATCCTCGTGGGAATCGGCTACACAACGATCCGTGGAAAGAAGCTGCCCGAGTGGAACTTACATCTCACCAATGGAATATGAAGGGAATGAAGGTGGTTCGCTACAATGTGCGTTACATGGCGGGTCCCAGCCGTGAAGCTTAGAACTGTTAGAACTAAGGTATGTAGATCGTCTCAGCCCTTTCCATGGAAGTGGCGATAGATCAGTGAGAGGCTTGCTACATCTCGTCTTTGAAAGGGAGGTTACAGAGCGGAAAATAATTTGCCAGCCACAAAATCGCGGATAAGCTTTTGTACTATCGAGACCGGAAATTGAAAACTGGTCAGCTCCTGACCAAATATGACAGCAGTGCTCGCTGGCACTTGTAAAGTTAGAAGCTAGAACGGCCATTTTATGGGGAGATTTAAATGCAAAAGCTCATGTACTTCTTAAACAACGCACCAATATAGGCTCAACTCAGGCATAGTGTAACAGTAGGGAAGACATAGCTCTGCCGCTTTGCTTAACAACCAATCTACAAGGACAGTTTTAAATTCAAAAACGGATGTATTCTATACTATAAAGCCATAGAAATGTTCATAACTACCGCACTGATTCTATAATCACCATTGCGCTCGATCAACGATATATATATATATATATATATATATATATATATATATATGTATATATATATGTATATATATATATATATATATATATATATATATATATATATATATATATATATATATATGTATATATATATATCATTGTATTTAATTAACTGCATCTTTATTTCGTATAATATATATCTGTTTATCTCAGTCTGTTCATTATCTATCTCTGTATCTATCTGTTTGTCAATCTATCTATCTATCTATCTATCTATCTCAGTCTGTTCATTATCTATCACAGTCTGTTCATTATCTATCTATCTATCTATCTATCTATCTATCTATTTATCTATCTCAGTCTGTTCATTATCTATCACAGACTGTTCATTATCTATCTATCTATCTATCTATCTATCTATCTATCTATCTCAGTCTGTTCATTATCTATCACAGTCTGTTCATTATCTATCTATCTATCTATCTATCTATCTATCTATCTATCTATCTCAGTCTGTTCATTATCTATCACAGTCTGTTCATTATCTATCTATCTATCTATCTATCTATCTATCTATCTATCTCAGTCTGTTCATTATCTATCACAGTCTGTTCATTATCTATCACAGTCTGTTCATTATCTATCTATCTATCTATCTATCTATCTATCTATCTATCTATCTATCTCAGTCTGTCAGTAAAACAACATTAAAACAGTAAACTTGCATATTCGGATTTTGTTTTATCTCTTCCATATTTTTCATCATACCGTCTGATCTACATCCACATATTTGCTTACATATATATATATATATATATATATATATATATATATATATATATATATATATATATATATATATATATATATATACATATATATATACATATATATATACATATATATATATATATATATATATATATATATATATATATATATGTGTAATTGTTTAATTAAAAATTATAACATAAATAGGATATAAAATCACTACAAAAATAGGCATTTTTTTTTCCGGTGTCTTATCAAGTGATGACGTTGAATGTAGAATACCTATATATATATATATATATATATATATATATATATATATATATATGTAATTGTTTAATTAAAAATTATAACATAAATAGGATATAAAATCACTACAAAAATAGGCATTTTGTTTCAACACCTCCGGTGTCTTATCAAGTGATGATGTTGAATGTAGAATACCTATATATATATATATATATATATATATATATATATATATATATATGTAATTGTTTAATTAAAAATTATAACATAAATAGGATATAAAATCACTACAAAAATAGGCATTTTGTTTCAAGACCTCCGGTGTCTTATCAAGTGATGATGTTGAATGTAGAATACCTATATATATATATATATATATATATATATATATATATATATATATATATATATAATTGTTTAATTAAAAATTATAACATAAATAGGATATAAAATCACTACAAAAATAGGCATTTTGTTTCAACACCTCCGGTGTCTTATCAAGTGATGATGTTGAATGTAGAATACCTATATATATATATATACATATATATATATATATACATATATATATATATATACATATATATATATATATACATATATATATATATACATATATATATATATATACATATATATATATATATATATATATATATATATATATATATATATATATATATATATATATGTAATTGTTTAAATAAAAATTATAACATAAATAGGATATAAAATCACTACAAATATAGGCATTTTGTTTCAACACCTCCGGTGTCTTATCAAGTGAAGATGTTGAATGTAGAATACCTATATATATATATATATATATATATATATATATATATATATATATATATATATATATCAATAAAAAGAAAGAACAGTAAGATATAAAATCCGGTGTTCTTATAGATATTTTTATTTTTACACAATAGTGCTCAATGTAAATTTACAGAGCATTAATATTATAAATTAATTGATTTAAAATATGTTTTTTTCGCTACACAATTCAAAAATGGAAGCTAAAGCCCTTGAATTTTATTTTGTTATTAAACCAATGACATTAGTTCCATTTCCTCGTCAAGCGAATTTTGGAGTAACTTATTTTTTTAAATTTACGGTTGTTAAAGGCACGGCAAAGATTCATAATTTAGGGTTTCCAAAGATACCGAGGAATCCATTCATCTAGACACGGGGTGGTAGGGTTTAAATTTTGTAATTTTCTTTATATCAGTTAATAGTTACATTCGGAAACGGGGTTATGTTTAGGGATGGGTAGGGATGTATTTTTCAACAAATTCTGACATCCGCTAAATTCTGATCGTCTGTTTTTTTTTTATTTTCTTATTTTATTTCATATATATATATATATATATATATAGTCTTAAAGTCTGCTATATGTATGAGGTAAAGTGCTCAATATCAGAGATAGAGAGTGTGTAAGTATAAAAGTGAACATAGAAAAATCCAGCATCATATACTGTAAACTTTACTTAAACATAATAACTCAAAAACGAAGAATTTGCGAAGTTTATGTGAACTTTTGAATTATTTTAGTGTGGGGAGCCCGCCTCAAATTTAAAAAAAGTTTTTGATACATCCTGTATGTATATGATCAAAAATATAGTTTTAAGGCATGTTTTATTTATAGTTAGCATAGTACATACGGTTACTATTCTGTTTAACGCCCGAATCGTATGAAGGGACCCGACATATAGAAGAATATATGTTTAAAATGTAGCAATTGTAAAATTTTCTTTCTGGAATATTTATTTTTTTAAAGTTTTATTCAGAAAACATCTATAATGTTATTAGGCTATGTAAGTAAAATCCATCCTGATGGTGTGTTGCCTTAATGTGGTAGGACGACTTGTCTCCTTCAAAGACCCCCAGAGATATATGGGCGGAGGCTTAGGCCCTTAGCAGGTCCAGCCAAGCTCAACGGGACTGTCGGGTCAACATTTTAAGATTTATGTTATTTTATTTATTTCGGCATGATTTATCTTCGTATACCAGGTACCGCCAGGGATTAAAAAAACCCGCAAAAAACAGAAATATAAATTTTAATTATGTTAAATGTCCGATTTGAATATAAATGTCGGTTCTATTTGAAAGATAATGGCCTAAAGCTAATCCGAATTTTAAAAAAAACATTCCAGTATATAAATAAAATATCTACGCATTTTTATAAAATAAACTAGGTTGTCTGATGATAAAAAAAGCGTGAAATCCAGGGTCACAAACTAATATCTATACAACGGAATATATATATATATATATATATATATATATATATATATATATATATATATATATATATATGTGTGTGTGTGTGTGTGTGTGTGTGTGTGTGTAAAAGTGAAAATAGAAGTCAACACTTAGAGACGACAGTCTGTTTCATGCTAGACGCAATTGTCAGGCCACGAGTGTTGTTATTTTTCTCGGCTATTATTAAAAATAAAAATAAATAAAAACAAATAATTTGACCCAAATAAATAAATAAACAAATAACCGACTTCTGGTAAAATAACCGCCAAAATACCCTACCCACAATAAGCTATATAAACAAATTCTTACTACGTTAATAAAAACGCCGATCAAAATAAATATATATATATATATATATATATATAAGATAAAAAATAAAAACAAGCAAAATAATTTGACACAAATAAATAAATAAACAAATAAACGACTTTCGGTAAAATAACAGCCAAAATAGACTACCCACAATGCACCACTATCACGCATATATAATTAGACGGGGAAAATATGGCACTCGTGGCCTGACGATTGCATCTAGCATGAAACAGATTGTCGCCTCTAAGTGTTAACTTCTATGTTCACTTTTATATTTACACATGCTCTATCTCTGATATTGAGCACTTTATCCCATAAATATAGCACACTTTAAGACTATATTTCTTCATATATATATATATATATATATATATATATATATATATATATATATATATATGCAGGGTGTGTCAAAAATACTTTTACAAAATTAAGGGGCAGGGTCGTCACACAAAAAGAAGGAGAAAACTGTATCTAAACATTTATCCGAAAATTCTTCGTTTTTGAGTTATTAATTTTTATTATTAGTCAGGCATACGAGCGGTTTACCTCGGTCGATCGCTTGTGGTGCCAAGAATCATGTCTCAGCAACGCGACGGAATACAGCAGTAAAGGTTGGGTGACTCGGCTGTCTTCGGCCTGGAAACGTAATCTGATACAATCCCATGTCAATTACTATACACACGGCCGTATGTAAAAATCACATCTTCCCGCTCATGATATTAATATCCTGCCAATGTTAAACGGAAAACTCACTACTACACACATTAAAATTAATAAAGACTAGCTATAAATGTACACAAAAGACAAATGTAAACTAGTCTTCATGACAACAAAGCATCATATACTGTAAACATTCTTTAAACATAATTAAAAAAAAACACGAAGAATTTGCGGACATATATTTACGTGCACTTTTGACCTTCTTTTGTTGTAAGGAACCCGCCCCAAAGTTTGCAAAATTATTTTTGATATATCTTGTATGTATATTATCACGAATATTGTTTTAAGGCATGCTAAATTTATGGTTAGCATAGAATATACGGTTAATATTCTGTGGTAACACCCGAATCGTATGAAGCGACCCGGTACGTCGAAGAAGAACATATGTTTAAAATGTAGCAATTCTAAAGAAATATTTCTATAATATTATTGGGCGATGTAAGTAAAATCCATCCTGGCGGTGTGTTGCCTTGACGTGGTAGGACGGCTTGCGTGCTTCAAATATCTCCAGAGCTATGTAGATGGGGGTTTCGGCCCTTAGCAGGTCGAACCAAGCTCAACTGGTCTGTGAGGTAGGTGACAGACGAAATAGACACCCTGGTCCTCCAGGTTGGGCGTTGTGCAGTAGGCTAACAACCTACTCATTTAAAAACTACCTTGTTACAATCACCTCGACGATATCTTCAAACAACGAAATGGCCGAGGAAGAGCCCTCCAAAGTGGGGAGTAAAAGCAGCCGGTACGACATGGGACGATCTGAAGGGAATCGCCCGGAACCGTGTCCGTTGGAGCGGTGGTTTTGCAGCCCTATGTTCCCCAAGGAATTAAGGGGCATGATACATGATGTAATTAAAATGTTGGTGATCACTTTCTACAGCAAGTAATCGATGTGAAGTTATTAATTAAAAACTATGCATTTGTTAAAATTATAAAACTGTGTGTAACAAATATAGTAGACATTAACATTTTAGGATTTTAATTATTTTAAATACAAGACCCTGTTATTATTTTATTTATTTAAATATTAAATTATTTGTTATGGGCCGGTGTACGCCTTGTGAGATAAATACGTGTCTCCTGAAATGCCCGCAGCAAACATGGTAGCCTCGTAGTATGAGTTCACATTAAAAACTGAGAAACAAGAACTGATATATATGTACAAACTAATAATAATATATTAACAAACAAAGGGTTACAAAGGACAAAGACAGTAATATGTGTGTAACAAATGAATATGTAAACTTTTTAGTCCAACCTATGTCAAGCGAGTGAATGTTTGTGTGTATGTTTTTTGCGTTTCCCAAAATGGGAAAAACGCAATCTTCCGCCAGAGATTTACATTGTTGTATCAGAGGAAAAGTAAGAAGAAAGCGAGAAAAGATGTCGCCGAGTATTTATAGATCTGGAGAACATTCCCTAAGAGCAGTTCAGTAAATTAGGAGACAAATAACTCGACATAGTTCTTTCGGCATCAAGTATGTTCGTATTTTAGGTACCCCAGGGATTTTCTTTAAAACAAACCGAAATATAAATTTTAATTATTTTAAATGCCTTCTTTGTATTTAAATTTCGGTTCCGTTTGAAAGATAATGGCCTAAAGCTAATTCGAAATGAAAGAAAAATTGTTTTCAATATATAAATAAAATATGTACGCATTTTTAGAATTATGGCATGTTGTTTTAAGTCAGTCACCAATTCCCCGAGCCCGTATTGTATACGAAAATAATTGAACAAATTTAAATTATCTTTACAATCCGATATTTGTCCTCAAGATGTGTTTCAAGGTCCATAAATAAATTTAAGGATTAATTAATTGGATTTTCTAAACCTAATGCTTATCTTATAGATCACGACAGCTATTAGAGAGATGTGATTAAATATACTTTAATGTTTAAAAAAATAGTTTCTGGTTCAGTAGGAAAAGTAAACATGGCTTATTAACTGATAGGAGTTATCTCCCTTTGCATGTATAGCCCAATAAGAATGATCAACTCTCTTTGACTGACAGATCACGACAGCTATTGGGGAGATGTGATTAAATATACTTTAATGTTTAAAAAAAGAGTTTCTGGTTCAGCAGGAAAAGTAAACATGGCTTATTAACTGATAGGAGTTATCTCCCTTTGCATGTATAGCCCAATAAGAATGATCAATTCTCTTGGACTGACAGATCGCGACAGCTATTAGGGAGATATGATTAAATATACTTTAATGCTTAAAAAAGAGATTCTGGTTCAGCAGGAAAAGTAAACATGGCTTATTAACTGATAGGAGTTATCTCCCTTTGCATGTATAGCCCAATAAGAATGATCAATTCTCTTGGACTGACAGATCGCGGCAGCTATTAGGAGATGTGATTAAATATACTTTAATGTTTAAAAAAAGAGTTTCTGGTTCAGTAGGAAAAGTAAACATGGCTTATTAACTGATAGGAGTTATCCCCCCTTGCATGTATAGCCCAATAAGAATGGTCAACTCTCTTGGACTGAAAGATCGCGACACCTATTAAGGAGATGTGATTAAATATACTTTAAAAATATATTCAGTATTATTATTGTTTAGGTAAGAAGTATTATAACATAGCACAAATAGCTATATTGTGGAAAATGGAATTTTCAACGATATACGCATTATTTATGTATTTATTGTTATTTTCTTAACTTTTATCAAAAACGACATTCTTGT